>VDFB02377683.1:0-18782 GCA_007258455.2 Sequoia sempervirens | reverse complement strand
AATGTAAGAGAGGGGGACCAACCATGTTCAAGGCCCCAGTTCATGAAGGGCCAAGAGTGAAAGGCTACCCTAACTTACCTCAGCTTGACGGGGTGTTAGGAAATGCGGGACAAGAATGATGAGGACTATAAGGTCCTTCAATCACTCTGTAGACCTAAAATATAAGATGGGGCTAGGTGAGTCAATTTTTAGGTTCAACACTACACCTCAAGAAGCTCTCTACCTAAGGACGGAAATGCGGTCCTAGGATGACAACATGGCGCATTGGCGTCTCTCAAGTGCGCTAGCATCCGTATGACTAGACAACTAAAGAGACAACGTCAAACCTAGGAAAACAAGCTAATGACCCAGCTAACTACCACTGAAGGGCCAAAATAATGCTATTAAGTAAACAAAGTATTCTTTAATATGATAAAGTAAAAATGAGAGAGTTAGGGTGGCAAGAATGATCTCACAAAGAAATTTGTTCGCCAGCTAGCTCCCAAAAGCACATCCACCTACACATAAAGAGGAGGAAGAAACAAAGAGGAGGAAGAATGTTGGGTGGTTGTGTAGGGGCCTGCCTCAGTAAGACCCCTATTTAGGTGTTTCCATCTCCACGGACAGCCAAGAAAGTGAGTATGATAAAGAAAGTAATGTATTGAAGAACACTAAAACACTACAAAACAGTAAATGTGCTTACTCAACCAAGTAATAGAGGAGAGGAATGGGAAGCTTACCACCTCCACCAAAAGCACTCAAGGCTAAAGGAGGAGAGAATGAGAGTACTCGAGCCTCTGTTGCAATGGTGTTGTCCCAAACTTGCTCTACTAAAGTGATGGAGTGAATTTTTTGCTGCTATGGAGTGCAAAAGTGTTGCTAGGATGCTTGAAGAGTGTGCTAAGAGATGAAGTTGAATGCTTGAAGTTTTCAAGAAGATTGTAGGGATGCAAAAGGAAGTTGTGAAGCATGTAGAAGGAAGGAATTTGAAGGAGAGATGAAGAAAATGGCCATATTCAGGTTGGTCAGACGAAGAGGGCATTACAAGTCGACTGCCAATGAGAAGTGTAACGCCTCTGTAGGTTTAGCCACGGGAATCTGCCAAGGACGTAAGCGCGTCGCACGGACATCTACGCGCTGCGCGAGCATCCCCTATAGAAATTCCCCCACCGACACTCAAAATAGGTGCCAAGTGGAATGAAAGTAGCGGGCTTAGATGTAATTAAGCCTCTGAACTTGGTTTCTAAAGTGGAGCAAGGCAAAAAGGGGAATTTGCATAAGGGGTGCAAATTCACTCCTATACAAAATCATGGGTGGGTTATTTTAACTCATGATATTTGAGATTCCATGATTCATAAGAAATCACTTGGTCATCAAACCATCCAACAATTAATCAACATAAACCATAAAATATGTTATAAGATCAAGTATTCCTAGGATAGGTTTACTAGTCAATTATTCCTTAAGAACTTTAAAGGATAACTCACACTTATCTAACCAAAAAGAATCCTCCCTTTACTTTGAAGAGAAGTAATTATATGTGCAACTATATAGAAATGTATGATAAATCAACGGTAATAA
Organism: Sequoia sempervirens; assembly: GCA_007258455.2. Taxonomy (NCBI): domain Eukaryota; kingdom Viridiplantae; phylum Streptophyta; class Pinopsida; order Cupressales; family Cupressaceae; genus Sequoia; species Sequoia sempervirens. The sequence continues at coordinate 17,222 of VDFB02377683.1, read as the reverse complement.
ATCACTAATTTTATGAAACCACAAACCTCAAAAATATTTTTCAAGGGTTCTATTCAATCTATAATGGCCTAAATCTTCAATAGATAAACTAAGATGTGCTCACTAGATATAACATGACCCAAATACTTTATTTTAAACTAGAATAATATAAATTTCACCAAGTTTCCATGAATTTTATGCTCACAGAAAAATTGAAGAACCTCACACAAGTGGGCCTCATGATCCTTTAATATCCTTGAGTAAAATAAAATGTCATCTAGAAATACAAAGAAAAATCAGTATAGATAAGTAAAAAATATCATGTTCATCAAAATCATAAATGCAAAAGGAGAATTCATCAACCCAAATTTAACCACAACAAACCTGTAGAGTATATAACAAGTACAAAATATAGTGTGATGAATTTTTGACTCATGAATCTAAAGTTGACGGTATCCAAACTTCAAGTCAATCTTAGAAAAGACTCTGACTCCCTTCATCTAGCAAAACCAATCATCAATCCTTGGCACTTGGGATACCATCACCTTATTCGTCAATGTGTAATCAATGTATTAGAAAAGTGATCCACCATTCTTTTTCATGAATATAAATAATACACCCCAATGGGGGATATACTAGGATGAGTATGCCCCTTCGCCAACAACTCTTCCAACTACAAAGGAAGATCAATGAGATCTTAATTTGTCATACAATATAGCACATGGGAGATAACCTCTACTTTTGGAACAAGATCAATGCAAAATTCCACATCTCACTTTGGTAGTATACCAAGATCACTCAAAAGAATATTAAAAAACTCCCTAATTATAAGGGGATGATCTCAAGAGAAACCTCACAACAATTACTCTTTAAAGGATCACTCACTAAGATAATAACCATTGATAGTTCCATTCCCTAGTGGAATTTATGATGTTTTGGTGCAGATCTACTAAGTTTTGTGGCACACATGCTTCATTTAATATTTATAAAAGCTTTTTGGCACTCTCCACTTTCAAGATGCCATTTCCAATAGATTTCATGAGTGACTATCATTTATTGCACTCAATCCCACATGTCATCAATGTAGACATATGGTGCAAATCAAGAAATATTTTTTCATATTTCCTCTCCATCAAATCAAATTTTTAGAGGACATGGCATCCGAGTGTTGGATGACATTATGACAAGGATTTCCCATTTGGCACCAAACTTCAAGCATTCTAAAAAATTCCTTGCCATGGGTATATCTGCCTTGGTGTCTCTTTTTCAAAGAGATATGAGAGAGGATAATTCTTATGAAGATAAATAGTTATAGAGCCAACAAAAGAAAAATATTCACAGGAAGCCACAAGGTTCCATCTTCTAGTTTTGGGTATAGATATTTTTGCATTGTAAGGATCTAGGTTGATCCAAAACCTTGTGATAACACTTGTAACCTTTGTATATTAATTGGTTAATGGTAGAATCAACCTTCATTGACTGTCTCTGTATATATGTTTTGCATTTCTAGATGTGTGTTGTTTAGTTGGCTTGCTAGAGGACTACAAAATCCTTGCAAATATTTTGTAAGGTATCTTCTCAGTGCAATAATAGAAATGTATGTGCATACTTCTAGATTATTAGTTAGACTCTTTTAATATTTTATAATTAATTTTTGTTTTCTTAAATGTATGTGTAGAGCCCAAAATTCTTGTAAATTTTAGAAGACTAGTCTTTTGCAGTGTGTTGGCTAATGCATCACCTTGGTTTTAGTTATTTTATATTTTGTATGAACACAAAGACTTTTTTGTAAAATTAGATAAAGACATCAATATGTAATTGGATTTCTCTGTCATCATCCTCAACACACTCAATATCAATCATTTAAAACATCTTCAATTTTCCTTAGGGTGTATGTTATGTTGCCATGTTTGAATGCTTATAACATCTAATAGGGGTTATCATAAGAACTCATTCATTGAAAATTATATGGAAGATTATCTATTTAATTAAGTTCTTGCTTTTACATATCCAAACTAGCACATAGGTATATAGTGACACCAGTATTGGGATACACTATGTAGTGGGCATAGTTTGTTGTAAGGTAATTTCTTAGTATTTCAATCATAAATTCAGAACCTTATGGAAAACACCCCTTGGTTTTGTAGATCTAGAAGTGAAGGATGTCTTACCCACCTCAACAATTGATCTTTATCTTCCCAACCTAAAGACAAGTTTGTGGTGATATTCCCAGGTTTGATGTTCTTGACACCTAGAAGATTATCAAACCTTAGGGATTTGGGACCTATAACTCATATCACCAAAAAATTCATGTCATTTCTATGAAAATGATAAAGCAATAATAAATTTGAAAACCCAAGTTACTTGGTGATCACAATGCAATCGGGAAAGCATTGGTGTTTGGTTTGAATGAGAATTTTGTTGATTATGATTATCTTCTCCTTTAAGGAGTGGCAACTTTGTCAAGGAAGGTCAAGAAGTTAGTGTTAGAATATAAATAATGGAAAATATTAATTCTCCAAAGGTCAAGAAATTTTTTAAGCTATTACTACTAACACAAGAAGGCGACAAGGACAATGGAAAGCTAAAAATTCAATTAAGTCACCTTTACATAATCCAAGAAATACTAAAAAATTAGGTACTTAAATGATGTAGAGTAGGGGTGTAAAATGTTCCAACACACTCAAAAAACCACTCACAAGAACCCTTGGTCATCAATCATAGGGTTTTCCTTCACATCCACCATTCTTCCTTGTAGCCTTTCAAAAAGGCCTTTTTGGACATCTTTTGGACCAAACCTGATCTATAGAAAAAGAGACCCATTTAGGATACCCTTTTGGCTCTTATAACACGTATCTAAAAATGAGGTAGGGTTTCTTTGTATGGAAAGGTTCAAAAACTAATTGTCCTCCTTTTGAATAGGCCGAATTGGGCAATTAGGCATGACACAACTAATTTCTTGGCTTCAAGGGGTCTCTATTCCTGTTCCAATACTTCAAACACATCTCATACAACCTCAAACAACTTTTTCTCAACAAATCTCACAACCTAGGTCCACTTTTCCATGAATGAATGCAACCATGGCTGAACCCTTACTCAAACAAGCATAGCAATATGACACGCCCCTACAATGCAAGTAACAAAACATGAATGAAATTTTCCCCCCAATATGAACCTACATTAAAAAAACCCTAGAGACATGTAAAAATTCAAATCCAAATCATTTTCCATGAGTTACAATGAAAACTTTGTCAAACAATTACTTCTAAGAGGGTTTTTGGACTATCACAAGGATTGTGAAAGCGGACTGGTGAAGAGATCTTTTTCCCACATGAAAATAATTAGCCCAAATATTGTAGGGTAGTAAAAGGAACCAAGACAGAATTTCCTACCAATTTTTAGGCTTTTCCAATTTATAAAACAAAAGTTATGACGTTTTCTATGTGATTGCAAACCTTAAGACAGCTTTTAGGTAGTTTTTACAAAAATGCTTGTAACTTATTCAAACATGGATGAAAATCTACCAAACCAATTTCATTTGGAAGGTGATTCAATCCTCTATCATTTCTAGTCAATTGAAGGTCATTAAATTCAAATTACAGGCCATACAAATGAAAAGAACAATCAAATTTGTAAGAAAAATATAGTTTTAGAGTGCAAAATTAATATTTCTCCATTCCAATCTCCTTCCAACCTTCCCAGCCTTGGGATTTATGTTTACAACATGTATTTATGTTTTACCGAGCACTTTACAACTACTAACCACCCATGACTAACTTCCTAATCAAATTTGTAACCTTAATGTACTTTTGACAACTTTCACAATGACAACTTTTACATCTTTTTTGCAAATGTTTACAACTTTTGACCAATGGGCCTATAACATTCCAAAATGGATCAAAATGATCCCAAGTGATCATAAATTACCTTATTATTCCAAACACATAAAACAAAACATAAAACCAAAATTTGACCAAATTTGACCATATGGCCTAAAGGTGCCCCTACACCATACTCCAAAGGAAAAGAAAAATCTTAGTTCCATCTAAGATGTGATCTGCAAATTTGACAATATCTTCTATCTTGGACTCCTACAACTGGAAAATCTGATATGTAGAATCCTGCTATGCTTGCAAACATTCAAGTGCATGTTTCATTTTTGCCTTAGGTCTTCCACTTCTCTCTAACTTGTCCTTCAATTGACGTTCTACATTCCTGACTTTCCCTGGATCTTTTTTCTTCTTGCAGCGTCTCTTACTTAACATCTTTTCAGATTCAAGGTTCCAAAACTCTAATTCTCGTTCATGTCTTATTACCATTTTCCATCTCTTCATCTTCATCATTTGAATACAATTTGTCAACATGTTCATCATCCAAAAAATTAGAAAATGCAACCATTACCTCTGTTGTTTTTGTAACATCTTCTTCACCATACTGTGCATAACAATCTGCATACATTGCATTCACTTCTTATTTTTCTTTATACCCTATTTCATCTTCATTTCCATCTGTTGCACCTATAAACACATACAAATATTGTTAGAAATAACATTTTGAGTTTCAATGGACTCATTTTCTTCATATTTTCCCTCTTCCTCAGATGGCTTAGGCTCTTCCATCATCAACAAAGACTCTCCAAGGTCTAGTTCTATTGTCCTCTCTTTCCTTCTTCTCCTCTAAATGATCTTCTTGATGGGCCACTTTACCTTCTTTCTTATTGGTCAATGCCAACCATTTTCCTGGTTTTTTTTCTCAAGACACTGTTGCATCTCAAGATCCATTCTTTCTTGAATTTTTTTTATTTGTTCCAAGGTGTGTCTCAACTCTATTATCTCTTGTTGAACATTTATTTGTTTTTTCTTCTCATTTTTCTTCTTCATCTCACTTTTCTCTCTTCTCATCACTTGTTTTTTGCTTGGTAACTCCTTACTCTGCAAGTCTCCATGGACTATTCTCCTCAACACTTTCATTCTCCTTCCAACCTTTCCAGCCTTTGGATTCATGTTTAAAACATGTATTTATATTTTTCCAAGCATCATTCAGCTACCAACCACCCACAAATAACTTCCTAATCAAAGTTGTAACCTTAATGCACTTTTGACAACTTTCACAATGACAACTTTTACATTTTTTTTGCAAATTTTTACAACTTTTTACCAATGGACTTATAACATTCCAAAATGAATTAAAATGATCCCAAATGGTCATAAATTACCTTATTATACTAAACACATCAAAACAAAACATAAAACCAAAATTTGACCATATGGCCTAAAGGTACCCCTGCACCATTCAAGTAGAGCATATACTTTAATAAATTATGACCAATATACATTAGATGATTTAGTTAATAACCTAGTAAGAACTATGAGAAATTTTAGACATGACTATACTAGATATGGAAAAGAAAAAAACCTAGTGCAAAAAAATATAAATTTAGGTTCACCTCAAATTCTACCTTAAATAAACCTTGTGCTTCCACCTCTAAGAAATAAAAGGGAAGGAAAACATGATAATCCTCAGAATTTTGAGCATGAGGTGGAAACCCCAGTTCAAGATGTTGACCCAAATTTTTAATTAGAAACTAAGTAGAGAGAAAATGAACTATGTCAACACATTGATCTCGTTGATCATTTTAAAGAAAGGAGCATGAGATAGAGGCACAAATTTCCTTACAATAGGCCCAGTTAACTCGACAAACCTTGCTATTGAATCAACAACAAAATATTACCTAGTAGGTTGTACAAATGTTTCTCCACAAAAAAATATTTCTCAACCTCCAAATATGGCACTAGTTGTTCCAATTCAGCAAGTGTCTATTATCCAACATGCACTTATTTTTCAACAAAATCAATAGCCTAATCCCCCGCAAAAGAATGTTATACAAAATGTTACAGTCAACCCCAAGAGACAAACTTTGAGATTCGCACCAATAATACCACCCTTGGGATTAGAAAGATACAAGAATTAAGAATTATTTTCCATCCCTAATTATCCTAATCCAATTCTAGCTAAGATTAGAGGGAAGGTGCTTAAATTATAAGGAAACAATGCTAGGAAACAATGCTATCACTAGTGAGAACCACTTAAGGAATTTCATCAATGTTGCTAATGAATATAAAATCAAGGATGAGGATCTCATGATGAAATTTTTTGTGCAATCATTGGAAGAGAGAAAAATATTGGTATAAAATCCTCCCAAATAGTAGCATTGACTCATGGGATGAGTTTATGAGGGTTTTTCAGATATCAATATAGAGAAAGAGTGGATCCAAATTTTACAATCCATGAGCTTACCAACATCAGAAAAATAGTAAATGAATGGGCTTTTGACTTCAATAACATGTTCATTATGACAATGAGGAAAGCGCCTCCATAGGTAAGGTCGAGTGAACCCATGTGCCTTATTTTGTACTATAGAGAATTTGATTTGAAGTCATGTTATTTGTTGAGAGACAAAAACCCTCAGATCTTGAGGGAATCATATTCAATGGTAATCAACATAGAGGGAAAACTAAAAGCTTTTGAGAAACATGGCAAAAGGGTTGATGTGAAAGTTATGAAACCAAATGCAACAACTTTCAGTAAGCCTCTCACTACTAAAGAGAACTTAGAAAATTCGATGGGATCCATGAAGGACCTCTCATACAAAGTTGCAAAGAATGAAAAGGTATGCCTTCTAATTCTACTCCTACACATTTCAATGAGGGTCGGAGATTGTGTAACAAGCCTTATAACTACTATTGGTCTAAGAGACCTATAGGTAATGACAAATAAGACATACCAAGAAATTCAAACCAAAGGTACCAATAGAAACACATCGGAAAGATCATGTGAATATTTATCAAGATTCATTATGGTATGAATGATCAATCCAATTGCATTGTTGTAGTTGCACTTAATGAAGAAAAAAAATTCTAAGATCATCTGGGTACACCCAAATGATATGATGATTCCAATGTAGATCATTTGGACACCTATCAAGGTAAGATATTCTTTCAAAACAATTATGATAGCCATCATGCTCCAAATTATGATATTCCAAACAAAGATTTGAACAGCTCAAGGAACATATGAAGTAGAGGCGTAACATAGCTAAGCCTTCTAGTGAGGATATTAAAACTCTCATCAAAGCCATTTTCATTCATGTACAGAGGAATTACCAACTAACAAGCAATAAATTAGGTGTCAAGGACAAAGGTGAAGGTGTAACTATTCCAAATGTGTTAGCTACACAGTTGAGTAAAGGAAAGCAAAAAGAATTAATGTTGATAAGACAACAAAAAAAATTGCAATAAATTATCCACCAAGAAAGATGTATTTACTAAATGCACCCTGTAGAAAGTATATGTCCCAAAAATAAAAGGTGTTGATGTTTCTACCAGCAATGTGGGAAATCAACAAATTATTGAAGGTAATGGAAAACAAATGGAAATAGAGGAATTTTGGAAAATGATCAATACAAAGAAATTTAATATTAATGATCAAGTAATTCTATTCATACCTGACACTAATGCTATAATAATTCCATCTTCCACTCCTTTGCCTATGTATGGTCCAATTGACGTGGATCAATCCTTTAGTCAATTAAAAGTTTGAGTTCTAATCAGAGAGTTTTTAAGGATCCTTGAACATAGGGAAAGGAACCCAATTCCCCTACCATATTTGATCAGTCAAATGAAGTTGTAGATGTTCCCAAGGGCAAGGAAAAAAAAATCAATGTACAAGAGATCCCTAAAATTTATTTGGGGACTATTTCTATAAGTAACAAACAAACCATTGATCGATTTTATACATATATGTTAATAAATGGTTGATTGGTAAATAATTTTATTTTTAATTTTGGGGCATCCAACAATGTGATACCATTGGAAGTTATGAATTATTTAGGACTGCAAGTTTCCAAGTCCTATGGTAAATTCTATGTTATGGATTCTTGTGAGGTTAATGTAATTGGGATAGTAAATGGTGTTCTAGTATAGCTTGTTTCATACCCATGGAAAACCTTTTCAATGAACATTGTCATAGTTGATTAGCTAGCTAAGTGAGGTATGTTGTTATTGAAGAAATGGGAAACTTCAATGGGTGATAACCTTCAAATGGATTTACTTAGGCTATGATTCTGATGTGCGGGAAAGATGTCCAATTACATAGGGGAAAAAATGATGATCATTATGGAGAATCCTAATGAACCAAAGAATGAGGTTTGCTACCTTGATGTAGAGCTTGATTTTCTAGTTGGATACTATGATGATAAATCTAATAAGTATATTTCTTTAGATTTAATGCCCCCACATCCCCATTAGGAATATGATGAACTTTGGAATATGCATTTTAATGGTGCATGTTCAAAATAAGGTAATGATGTAGGAATAATATTAGTGTCCCTCAAGGGAAAAGATTATAATTTCAATTCATATTGAACTTTGAATGCACCAATAATGTGGTAGAGTATGAGGCTCTAATTCTCAATTTAAATGTGGCTTCAAAATATGGAATCAAATACATCATAGTACATCATGATACTTGTAGTATCTCAAGTTAGAGGCACATGATACTACAAAAGAAAGAAGGATGATAATATATAGGAATGCAATTTGGGATATTATTGAAGATTTTTATGCATTCAACATCATTTGGGTGGAAAGGGAAAGTAATGCAATCATTGATCCACTTGTTATGTTAGATTAAAAATTTGACACTTATTTTTCTCGTCATCATTATAAGTATGATGTTGAGATCATTACCAAGCCTAGCATTCCGAAAAACATATACAATTGATAGGCCTTCAATGATGACCAATAGATTTATGATTTTTTGAATTGCATTTATCATTTTGAAAAACAACATATTGACTAGTATCCCATGGTGGAGAAGTATGAAATTAAGAAGACTCTTTTTGGGAATGAAATCATCCAACTCAAAAACCAATACTATTCCTTGAGGTCTTGTTTCCTTAGAAAGGGTGTTTGAAAATGTTGATTATTATAAAACAAGGAGTAAACTTGTCAAGGAATAAGACATATAAGGTATAAATTTAGGAGCTAAATCAGCTCCTAAAATGATTTATATCAGTAAGAAATTAAGACCAACAAAGAAGTAAATGTTGATCACATTATCAAGAAAGTACAAATAATTTTTGGCTTGGTCTTATGATGAATTGAAGGATTACAAAGAAGGCATGTTTTAGCATACCATTTTGTTGGAACTTGGTGCAAAGCCATTCAAATAAAAGCAGTGGCATATCAACCCTACTCTTCTCCCTCAAATGTAGAATAATTGATGAGACTAAAAGGAGGTATCATTAAACCAATTAAATACTTAGAATGGGTGCCCGACCTTGTTCTAGTTAGAAATAAGATTGGATACATAAGACTATCTGTGGATTTTAGAAATATGAATATAAAACCCCTCAAGGAAAATTATCCATTGCCCAGTATGGACCATTTTCTACAGTGGGTGATAGGGTCAAAGTTGATGTCTATGATAGATGGATTTTTAGGTTAAAATCAAGTAATGGTCAAATATTTTAAGCATCACAAGACAACCTTCACTAGACCGTGGGGAACTTTTGTTTATGTTTGAATCCCATTTAGGTTGAATAATGTTGGAGCCACATTTTGATGGGCCATGGATGTATCTTTTCTAGGCCTTATAAATGAGATAGTAGGTGACCTAGATGCCTACTCCAAGGATCAAAATGATCATTGCAAATACTTAGAATTAGTCTTCTAAATATTCTTGGAGTATGGGATATCATTAAATCCTAAGTGCATTTTTGATGTGGAAGAGGGTAAGCTCCTTGGGCACATTGTTTCCTAGGAAGGGGTAAAGATCAACCCAAAACATTTCAAAGCCACAAACCTTCTCCTATATCCCAAAATAGTGAAGGCAATCCAATATATCTTTGGATAGATAAAATTTGTTCAAAGGTTTGTTCCAAAATTTGTTAAGAAGACAAAGGCCATCTCTAAAGTGTTAAAGAAGGGGCAATCTTCCATTTGGGATAAGGAATCAATTGATTCATTCTTGGAAATAAAATATGCACTTAAGAAGGTACTAGTGTTGACAAGTCTAAACTATTTTAATCCTTTTCAATTCTTTTCTTTTACATCTTTTTATACCATTTTTGTTGTTCTATTATAAAAAAATTATGATGGATACATGAATAGCCAATAGATTTATTCATAAAATCATTGAGAGATGTGTAATAAATTATTCTATGATGGAAAAGGACACCTATACTCTTGTTAAATTTATGAAAAAATTAGACCTTACCTTTTAGGGGCCAAAATCACTGCTTTTGTGCCACATACAGTTGTCAAGGATATATGTATGCAACATGAGGCATGAGGAAAAAATATGTAGATGGATCAAAAAGATCATGAAGTATGACATGGAGGTGAAAACTACAAAGATAGTTAGAGTTCAATGCCTAGAAAAATTAATGGTGAGGGAAAATTTGAATGTTGCTGAAGTAGATCAAGTAAAACCTCACCCAACTATTGTCCCTTTTTAGTTAAAGGATTTTCCTTGGTATAAGGACATAACATTTTATTTAGAGAACCTAAATTGTTCTCCTAAGTTGAATGATAATCAAATATGACTTTGAAACTTGAAGTTCAAAGGTATATACTACTAGAGGGATAATTGATATGGAGAAACCTAGATGGTGTACTCCTAAGATGTCTAGATGAAGAGAAATCAATAATATTTAATGAGGAATGTCACCATGGATTATGTGGTGGAAATTACATGTCAAAGACCACTTCTCATAAAATGATGATAAATGGTCATTGTTGCCCTACATTATTTGAGGATGTGGCCAAATTTGTAAAAAGATGTGATTCTTGGAAAAAAAAATAGGTGCAAGTTAAAATTTGCAAGTGCAATTCCCCTTACAACCATTTAAGTGGAGGCCTCATTATTGACTTCATAATGGAAATTACAAATAATTTCAATTAAATAAGTGGATATTGGTAGCCACTAATTACTTTGAAAAATGGGTGGAGGAAATCCCTACAAAAAATGCAACCTCAAAAGTGGTGACTGAATTTCTATTAAACAACATAGTTACCAAATTTGGTGTGCCATCAAGATTTCTTGTTGATAATGCAATTTGTTTCAAATCCAATAACTTTGTTGACACATGTTCACAATATGGAATATCTTTAACAAATTCTTCACCTTACCATCCACAAGGAAATAGACAAGTTGAATCAATCAACAAGAGCATCATGAACATCATCAGAAAAAATTGGATGCTAACAAGAAAAGGTGGGATGGGGTGATGTCACAATAGTGTGTCCCACTTTTGGAACATCTTGATTTTTAACTAAAATCACTTCTTTTTTAAAAACTAATTATTTAAGCCTTGAGAGGTTCCATCTAAAGGGTTTTAATTGAAGCTCGGGTTAGGTAAGACCCCCTTAGATCAAACCCCCTTGGATAGAACCCCTCTAGTATTAAATCATACCCACAATGGAGTCTCCTTCACACATATCAAAATGTTGGCCAAAAAACACTTTTTCTCTACCTTTTGAGGGATTAAGTAAATTCATTTAGAAATTATATTTTGCAAGATCATAGCCCTCAAAACGATCTTTCCAACAAGTATATTTTTGATATATTTTTATTTTATCATGTATTTAATTTTCAATTTTTACTGAACATAGGTTTTTCATCGAACATCAAGTTCTTCATTCTATAGGGTGTAAAAATAGTAAAGCATTGTAAAAAAAAAAAAAAAAACTACCTTTTCCCTAAGTATTGATGTCCTTTTTCTTTTTTTTATGCAAGATACAAAATATTAGATGAAGTTTTGAAGGGATGGCGTCTCTGGTTTTCACGTCTTGGTAGAAGCATTCAGTGCCCTAAGCTCCTCTTCTTTTTTTTCTATTAGGTGGAGAGAATTGTGCAATGCGAAGTCGGCCAGTGGTAAACCCTCCCTTGTTTTGGTGGCATTCGGTTGTCCCTATTTGCTTTATTGTTGATCGGCTCTCCTTTCCCTTGTCATTTGTGGATGCGACACAGGATTAGAATGTGGTTGTGACGTGAACATTCTTTGTTAAGGGATACGTGTGTTGGAAGGTGTGCTTTGCCAAGTCGAGGGTGGGGTTTGGTGTGGGGTGTGGAGCGGGTTTTGTGAACTGGTATTGGTGTTACGGCAGGAGAATAGGTGTGAGCCTTCATTTGTGGTGGGGTGGGGTTGTGAGGTGCATCTTCTCGTGGAAGCTCATCTTGTTCTTGGGGTTTCCAGCAGTTGTATGTCGGAGTAGGGCTTTTTTTCCCTCTATGTTGCACGGGGAATCTTCTAGGGTTGGCCCCAAAATGGATTTCTGATCGGCAATTGGTTCGAAACCAACTCTTCAGAACTCGAAGGTTTTTTAGAATAATCTCTTTTCGGTGGAACCTAAAAATGTTGCGTCGTGTCCAGCAGGAGGGCCTAGAATTCCAAAGATTAATGGGTGCCTCGAACGATGTAAAGAGAGGCTAAGTGTAGTCATTCCGATGGAGATGATGGCTGAAGACATTGATTATTATTCAAGGCACTCTCTTTACTGCAAATTCTTAGGTTTGAAAATTTCTTTGCAATTTTTGGAGAGGCGGGCTCAAAAGACATGGATGCCTGAAGGAGAGATGGAGATCCGCCTCCTGGAAAATAATTATTTCATGGTTACATTTGATTGTTTGGCGGCTCGGAATAGGATTTTTGAAGGAGGCCCGTACTTTTACAACCAGGTGGGCTTGTTCATTAAGCCATGGCATGCTGGCTTCAACTCGGCGGAGGAGCTTCTGAATCGGGTTCCGGTTTGGGTTCATCTTCCAAGGTTCCTGGTGGAATGCTGGCGAGAGGATGTGTTTTTTCTATTAGCCTCGAAGCTGGGGAAACCTGTGGGTTCGTCACAACAAACACAATTAAAAAAGGTAATGACTTTTGCTCAGTTTTGTGTGGAAATTGATTTAAGTAAACCATTGCCAGACTCTCTAGAAGTGAGTGCAAGAGATTACTCATGGGTGCAGCAACTTGATTATGAAACACTTCCTTTCCGTTGTCATTTCTGTCATGAATATGGTCACCTTCTGCGCAGATGTCCAAATGCCAAGCCTTTGGAGACTCAATCTTTTCAGCCTTCGACTAACCTGCCCAGGGTGGACAAGGGCAAGGATCCCGTTCACGGTTTTTGTGGTAGGGAAGATGGTTTTACTCCAGTTAGTGGCCGAAACATAAATAAAGGTCATAAAAGGACTTTGAAGGATAGGCAGGAGGAGGACACTTTCAACAGGTTTGAGGTGTTGGAGGATCTTAGCCAACAAGAGGTGAACCCAGGATTTTTGGATCTGGATCAAGGGACTTTGGATATGGATCTACATGACCCTCCGGTTGAGGCTTCGCAGGCTCCCCAACAGGGGGGTGTGGGAGTACCATGCTTTGATGAGGTCGGGAAAGTTCCTGGACATGCATTTCTCAATTCAGAGGCACCTGTGACTTCACTTGCTAATGGGGCCTTGGCTTTAGGGACAGATCGACAGTTGGAGGTTCAGGATAAGTTGGGTGGTAGTGTTGAGGTAGTGAAAGATAGTGTGGACAAGGATCACCTCCTACAGAAAGCGGGTTCAAAGCTGGGTAAGAAGATTATCAAGACCTCCTCTCAGTTGGGTGTTTTGCGAAAAGCCCTCAAGAAGGGGGGCCTGAGAAAAACTCTAAGCTGGGAAGGAAGAAGGACGAGGAGAAGATTAGGATGATAGGGGAGACTTTGGTGGAGTCGGGGTCAGTCAAGACTCTGGATTCACATTTTTCATGCCCATTGAAATGATAGTTCTCTCTTGGAATGTAAGGGGCTTGAACAGTGGCCCTAGACAAAAAGCTGTTTGGGATTTGATTGGGAGTCATTCGCCCGATGTTCTTTTTCTGCAAGAGACTAAGCTTTCGGTGGAGGGTATGATGGATTTAGTTCCTAAGTTATGGAGGAATGGTGATTGCCAATGCATTGGTGCTCAGGGGTATTCTGGCGGGGTGGCGTGCTTATGGAACCCGCGAAAGATCTGCCCCCTTTGGTGGGTGTCTTTTAAGTCCTCCCTTTCCATGGTGGCCTCTTGTTTTATGTCTGGGGAAATAACACTCTTCTCCAATGTGTATGCGCCTGTGGAGTTGCTGGGAAAGTAGCTCTTGTGGTCCAACATTTGTTTAGTTCGCAACTTATTTCCTTACCATCCTTGGATCATTGGAGGTGATTTTAATGCTATCATTGAGCTTGCTGAGAAGAGGGGTGGTATAGAAAGGCTAGAGGCTTCCACATTGTTGCTCTAGGACAATGTCTCTACTTTGAATCTTGTGGATGTCAAGCCAGGCAATGGTCTTTTTACTTGGAATAATAGGAGAACTAGAGATGCTTCTATTTCTGAAAGACTTGATAGATTTATGGCGTCTAGTTTCTGGTTGGGGGACAGGTGGAGGACAAGCTCTGAAATTCTTGATAGTCGGGGTTTTGACCATTGGCCTATTAAGCTAGTGGCGGATATGCCTCAACATTGTGCTCAACAATCCTTTAAGTTCCAACTCATGTGGCTCAGGGATGAATCTCTTCATAATTTGCTCCCTGGTTGGTGGGATCAAGGGAAGCCAGCATATGGCACTGCTATGTACTCTTTTTCGAAGAGGCTCCAGTATGTTAAATACAGATTGAAAAGATGGAATAGGCAGCATTTTGGTAATTTATTTCAAGAAAAATAGATGGCCCAGGATAATCTGGACCTAATCACCAGGGATATTTGGGATCAAGGCCTCTTGGAGGAGTTGAGTTTGTTAGAGGCTGCTGCATTAAAAAAGCTTGAGGAATGGGAGTTAAGAGAAGATATTTTTTAGAAACAGAAGTCTCGTATTGAATGGCTTCAAGCTGGTGATCGGAACACTTCTTTTTTCCATAACTCAGTTAAGGATCAGAGACAAGGTAATGCTCTTTCTTCTATCTTGTTGCCTGATGGGGAGACTTTGTCATCTTCAGCTTCTATTTCTACTGAATTCATTTGGTATTTTTCTACCCTATTCTCTGAGGATTCACCTCCTGCGGAGGAGGATGAAGCAAGGATTTTAGATTGTATCCCGAAGCTGGTGACTAACGAAATGAATGAATCTTTGCTTGCTCCCATTACCTTGTCGAAGCTTGAGAATGTTGTGTTCCAGATGAAGAAAGGTAAAGCGCTTGGACCTGATGGGTTCCCAGTTGAATTTTTTTAGGAGTTCTGGGAAGTGGTTAAACTGGACCTTTTGGAGGTTGTTCAAGAATCCTTTATGCATAAACAAATGTTGAAATCCCTTAATGCTACTTTTTTAGCTCTTATTCCTAAGGTGGAGGGAGCTAACTCCTTGGATCTGTTTAGACCTATTGCACTATGTAATGTTGTGTATAAAATTATTACTAAGTTGATTGCGGAAAGGATGAAACCTTGGCTTGTGGATTTAATCTCTGAAGAACAGGGGGGTTTTGTTGCTGGCAGGTAGATCATGGATGGGGTGGTTATTGCTGCTGAGGCCATACACTCTATGGAATCCTCGAAGGAGAAATCTATGTTTATCAAGTTGGACATGGCTAAAGCTTATGATCGTGTTAAATGGAGCTTTCTGTTTAGAATTCTTAGAGCATTTGGCTTTGCTGAGGGCTAGATTGATTGGGTTAGGAGTTGTGTCACTTCCTCTTCCTTCTCGGTGCTTATCAATGGTGAGCCCACTTGCTTGTTTGGTGCTTCCAGAGGTCTTAGGCAGGGAGATCCCCTTTCTCCCTACTTATTCATCCTTCTTGCTGAAGGCCTGGGAAGGCTCATCCGTGCTCAGGTTACTAGCGGCTTGCTCCAGGGATGGAGTTGGGGAGAAGATATTCCCCCTCAGTCTCATCTGCAGTTTGTTGATGATACTACCTTGATGGGAAGGGCAAAGGTTGAGGAGGCTCTTAATTGGCGTAGTGTGTTGGACAGTTACTTGGCGGCTTCAGGGTAGCGTATAAATGAGGGGAAGTCCTTCATATATTTCTTCCACACTCCTAAGGGTATTCAAAGGAGAATTGCTGGTATCCTTCGGTTCTAGATTGGCTCGCTTCCTTTTTCCTATCTTGGAATCCCTCTTGTGGTTCACTCTATCCCCAAACGGTTTTGGCAGGAGACTCTTGATAAGTTCAGAAGATTGGTCAATCATTGGACTTGCAGGTGGCTCTCTTCAGCAGGTAGAGTGACTCTTCTAAATTCAGTGGTCCAGGCTCTCCCTATTTATAAGTGCTTTATTCTTTCTGCTCCTTCAAGTTTTATTAAAGACTTCGAGAAATTGTCTCGTCAATTTCTGTGGGCTGGTAATCTTACTCATAGAAAATGGAGTTTGGTGAAGTGGGATGTTGTTTGTAGGCCAAAATAGGAGGGGGGTCTTGGTCTACGGCGGGCGGATTTGAATGGGAAGGCCTTGGCTACTAAGCTATATTGGCACTCGTGCTCTCAACAACACATGTGTTGGGCTAAAATTCTGACCTTCAAATATTTGGGGGCGATGGACAGTAGGGAGGTTGCAAGATTCAGTATGGAGGGGAAAGGCTCAGTGATCTGGAATACCCTTAAACGAGGTGCAACGCTGGTTAAACAGGGACTTTTTTGGATTTGTAATGGGGTTCAAGAGGCTCTCTTCTGGCATGATTCTTGGGATGGATACCCACCCATTGTGTCCTCTCATCCCCACCTCCAAGATTTGTGTCAGTCTTTTGTGGAGGCAGGTTGGAGTCATGTGGCAGATTTCAAATTTCAACAATCTTTGGGGCAGATTTATGTGGCCAAGTGGAAGGGTCCCTTGGATTGGCCGCCTGGTGGTTCGGTGGAGGATCGTCCAGAGCTTGCTAAGATCTTATCAGGTCGTGCCTGTAATTCTCTCCATGGGGGAGATGTTCTTGCTTGGGGTCCTGACTTGAAAGGCAAATTTTCGGTTGCTTCTAGCTATCGGGTGTTGGATAAACAGGCTTTCGGGAACTCCCAAGTTTCTTGGTGGAAGCATGTTTGGAATAAATTTGCTTGGCCCAAGTGTAATTTTTTCTCCTAGCTCGTGGTTCATGGTAAATGTCTTACTTGGGACAACCTTTGCAAATGGGGGTTTCTGGGCCCCTCCATGTGCATTTTGTGTGGTCAATAGGAGGAATGCTTATTGCATCTCCTTTTTCAGTGTTCTTTTGTTAGGACTATCTGGCATCACTGGTGGAATCTTTGGAGCTTAC
>VDFB02377682.1:0-29821 GCA_007258455.2 Sequoia sempervirens | reverse complement strand
GAACCATTCTAGTGATTTTCTTGCAAGAATCCTAGGAAATAGTCCCATAAGATATGTTTGTTTGGATGCAATGTCTATCAAATCAATGTGGAACTCTCTTACATGCTCAACAGGATTTCCCTTTGCTTTATACTTGGGAAAATTCGGCATGACATAGTTAGGAGGAAAGAGAGGCATGTATAAATTTTTTTCAAAGGGGTATGATCATAACTCTTGTGTTGAGTAATTATTTTTGGTTGATATTTTCATATTTTCCACTTATTTTTCTAAGGAAAAAATTTAGTTGGCTAAGACATAATATTGAGTGAGTGATGTTTCCACGATATTTGCAACTTCATTGTGATAGGGGCCCATGTTGGTGTTTTGTAGTCCAATATGTTGGTTGGATGAGTTGGTGTTGACTCAAGGTGTATATGGTATGTTTTGATTTGGAATGTTTTGAGTGTATGATGGGATTTTATTTTGGACATGTGGAATTTGAGGTTCAATATGTGGGGTTTGAGTTTGAATATATGGGGTTTGAGGTATGTGTAAGGTGTTCATATTGGATTTAATTTTAAATGGGTTGGGAGTATTTTTACCTTGTATATTTTGGTTTCTATATCGATTGAAAGGGAATTGTGTGTTTGTTTACTAGGGAATGCTTGTATTAGAAACTTGTGATGTGTTGTTTGAAGTGTTTATTGGTGTTTTGGGTCCATGAATATGAACCTTTTTCCTCTTATTTTTACCAAAATGATTTGATGATGATGCACCCATGGCATGAGATGTTCCAAATGGATTAAATGTAGTTCCAAAAGGTTATGTAATTGTTGGTGTCATAGCTTGCATCATGGCTTGTATTGAAATAGTGTTGTGTGGATTGTGGTGGAGTCTTGTGTTGACCCTCCTAATGGCATAGTAGCATTGATTGGTGGGATATAATTTTTAGGAGTAGATGTGTCATGTCCTTGTCTTTGTTTTTTTGGTGATGGTTCTACTTGAAGTGTATTGACATAAAATCCATGAGTTAGTTTAGCTCCACTATGCAAAATTTTTGCTAGGAATATTTGAGGACTAATGCCACTATCTCTTCCACAAATCATGTGACATCGGGGCCTTGGGAGGCTACCTCTATTTCATCCTCAACTATGTCCTTGGTCCTACATTTTTCAAAAGGAGTATGTGGTCTAGGTGCTTCATTTGAAGAGGATCCAAAGCTCATGTTGTTATTGTAGTTGTAAAGGTCATCATCTTCTTCCATTTATTTTCTCTCCCTTTGTAGTCTTTTTTGGACCATAAAATACTTGCAAGTGGGATGAGTAGAAAATGAAGCCTAAGGAATGTCAATGCAAAGATAATATTATGACTAAGCTTATGCAACTAGACTATGATTCTTCAATTTTCAAGAAATAAGGGATGCCAAATGATGGTGTACCAAGATTAGATATGAAAAGTGACAATAGTCAAAATGTAGATAGGACAATGTCATAATGATCAAAATCTATGGTAAGTCTATGACTAAAGTAATGCCACTATGATGCTAATATGATGTGGTGATGAAGGGGTGTCGTATGACATAATATGAATACTAAGAACTTTCGATGAACCTAAGAAGAGGTTATCAACCAAACCAAGATAGCCAAAGTTACAAGAATGATTATCAAGACCTTAAGAGGGACTAAGACTAAAATGAAAATTTGAAAAGGTGGCCTCAAACTAGACTTATGATTTTAAAGAACCAACCTAAAGGAAAAAGGACTAGATTGATTTGAAAGATACGGTCTAGATAATTTGAATTTGTAACTATGGTCTAATTGAAAGTTTGATAAACTTCCTACTCTAAGGTTTGCGACAATGGTATGTAATCTAATGAGACCTAAAGTTTGACCTATTATGTATGTAACTAATGCAAAGGTGAGCCAATGGATGGGATCAAATTCCAAATATGAGAATTGAAAGTCTATGGTATGATAACAATAATACAACCAAGAATTGATCAAAAATAGGATTGTACCAAAATTCCCTAAAAAATTGATCAACTAGATAATGCAGTGTTCTAAGTAGCGATTGCGGTGTTTTGAGTAGTAATTATGGTCTTCTAATTTTTAGCAGATGGTATTCTGAGAAGCAATTGTGGTTAATAGTGATAGCTGTAGTGAATATCTTTTTTTTTTCGTAGTTTGATTGATTTTGACTAGTTTATGTTTTGGTTTTTTGTGAAATTTGTTGGAAAACACAACAAACAACCTAAAAAAAGTGTCTTGGCTGGTCTGAGTGTAAAAAATTGTAATAGTAATGCATATGTTCATAGGTTATTCACCTCAATTTCCATGAGTCTTAACACAAATCGAAGATAATTCACATATATAAAACACTTTCCTATCCTATGGTTAATGGCCAATGACGCAACCCTTGGGCCCACAACTTGGAATCTGCATTAACCTAATTGATAGACACTCTTTCAGGGTGTGTGCACTCTTTTATTCATGAGAGGATGGATAGGGGCCTCCTAGAATGGAAGGATAACCCAAATCACCCTCTCCCCAAAAAGCTACAAGTATAAACAACTTATGCAACATCATGGATTTATGTCTCATCTCAAGGGAGCCATATAGCGAGTAAATTTTGGGGTACGATGTGCATCCCATGCATCGATTATGATGCTAGAAAAAATTCAATCATAAAAGGTGGGCCTCTAACTAGTTTGTCTTTTAGTCACAACTTAGGGACTTACCTCATTGCAAGTAGAATGACTGGGCGACAAGGCAGTTTAGACTTGGCTTTTTCCTTATCCTTTTATATACTGCCTCGAGGGAAAAACTAGTTAGGGTCACCAAGGAGTTATTTGTATGGATGTTACCCACTTTGGTAGGCCCACTCTAATGGGGTATAACAAAATCAGGACAAGCACAATGTTTTCAATCTCCAAGATCACTCAAGGTGCAAGGAGATAGCATAAATAATGTGCTTGATTCACACTAGCAAGAGTTCATTAACCTTAAATAAAAAAAATGTGTGGTGTGATAGTACAAATGTAAGGATTTTTTTTTAATTCCCAAGACTACCCAAGGTGTGAGGGATGATCTTAAACACCTTAAAACAAGTAAAAAATCACCAGACAATGAAGACGATGGTTCTTTTTCATGCCCAAATCGAAATGTGAGAATTGCAAAGAAACTTGATGCAAGTTGTTTGTTCTTCTTAAGACCAAATGAGTGTGAAAATGAAAGATAATTTTAACCCAAATGATTGAGAAATGAAAAAAATTTGTTCATTTTAAGCCCATGAATGCAAATACAAGTTGTGGTTAATTATAAGCCTAATGACTATGACAAACCAAAAGATGTTACAAAATCAAAGCAAGATAAACAAAAAAGTTAGCAAGTATAAATGAAAATTCCTCCTCCAACCTAAGCCATATGTTATAACTAGAGATCGGTAATAGAAAAACCCCTAATATACCAAATGTAAAAGACATAAACTAAAAATTCCAAACAAAAACCCTTAATTTTGAAAACTAGGAAAATGTGGTGCAGGAAATCACAGTTGTAGCTTTTTGGCTTTTGGAAAATGTGGTATAGAAAATGGTGACTATGAAATTCTTGGTGTCGATTGTGGTGAAGAAGATACAGTTAAGCCCTCCACAGATGTGGTGAATCCTTCAACAATTGCATCACAAAAATGTGAAGCTACATAACACTAAAAATTTGACCAAATTTGAAAAAACTAGAAATTGATATGATATGATTATGATGTTAGAAGATGAAAAACTAAAACCAAAAACTAAAAAATAATAGAAAAACCCAAGAATATCCTTATTAAAATGATTTTCCCTATGTTTCAATAGATTTGTCATTATGGATAGCGACTGTGATGCTTTTGCTCTTTGGAGATGTGTCATTCAAGCTCATAGTTTTGGTTTAGACCTAAAGCCCAATTTCTAAAAATTTCTTCCAAATGTGGTTAGTTCTGTGTTGCCAAAAATTGTATACTTTGCTTGATATGGGAAAAATTAATGACAAATTGGACTTAATGAGGCCTTGATTTGGTGTTGTGAGGTGTTTTTTACACATCCACACTATTGGAATCAAGGAACATGTCTTACAAAAGATTTGGATTACATCCAACAGATTTGAACTGAGAGAATAACATCTACTAATGCCTAATTTCAGTTCTAGTTAAGCACATCAATCACTTTCTTGACCTTCTGTTAGATTATGCTCTTCTTCTATGTTTGCTTTAATTCATATCACAAATACTTTTCTGTACAAGTGAAACTATGTATTACCACTCTACAATCCTTCTGAATTTCACAACACACACCAACACACTTCGTACATACATCCAAATGATATAAATGATCACTTATATATATCTGCGACTAAAGATTTAATCAACCGCATGTTGGCTTCAACAAAATATAAAATATTTACAAACTGCTAGCTCAACCCACAAATAATTTTCAATGCGCACCAACCAAAGTTAGCCACAACATATTGAGGACCCATATCAACATGTTTGAAAACAAAAACACTTAAACAATTATTCCTTGAATATCCACAATACACTATATTCATCAAGTCGGCTTTTTTTCACTGTGAAGCATAAAATAAATCAACCAGATCTTCTAAATTTCACACTGATCGATACGAGGCTCTAAAATTCAAGGATAACATAGATCATACATCAAAAAACCTTCCCTGATATCCACAACTCAAAATGATAATAGAAAACTGCATATGAATCAATGAACACAATTCTGTCAGATGCTCTGTTCTAGTTTGATAGTTAATCACAAAACTTCAATCTAACTTCCAGTATGATCAAATGTTGATGTTCAGATTGAATCACTGACTAGGGTTTCCAAAAATGACAACACTAGATGACTTGTGTATTGTCTCTTGCCAACAATCTCCCCCTTTGGCATTGATGGCAACACTTAGTGAAAAATGAGTAAGTGTCGGATCAGTACCAACATGAATACACTGCCAATCTTCAAAAATTCAAAAACACAACTCCCCCTGAGATGATTAAGACATTTTTCACTATTCCACTCTCCCCCTTTGACATCAATGGCAAAGGCAGGAATCTGCATACCAAAAATTAAATAAAATTGCTATAAACAAACTGCATATGTACAAACTTGCTTCTTTGACTTACATAAACTTGAATATGTCTACAAAATTACTCTTCAATAGGCTTAAGCTAGAGTCCAACTCTTTTTGAGACTCTCCAAAATAGTCATGTGACCATATAATAAGTAATATTGTATCTCTACTAACTCAAGTTTTGTTGGATCACTGACCGCTATAGCATCTCGTGCTTCCTTCAATGCACTAAGCATTGTCTCCATCTTAGGACCAATCAATCCTCTAAGCTCACAAACTCTTTCAACAATTTTTCCTTCTTCATGCTTCAAATTTTTAATATTTTCAAGTAGAGATATGACTTGAGCTTCTTGCTTTCCAACAAAAATGGTTAGAGGATCAAATTCTTGAGAGATATCTCCTAATTGTTTATCATATTCCTTAATTTTCTTTTCAATTTCCTCAGTGAATTTACACAATGATAAAAATGATTTTTAAATGTTTCCACTTTCAAACAAAGAACCTTGAATATTCTTTACATAGGTAGCTAGCAAAGATTTATCATTAGCAATCATCCCTTTCAGCCTATTGAACCTTTTAGCATCAAATTCCTTCTAAATCTTATCCATAGATGACTTTTCAAGTGACTCAAAGTGAGTACTTACAGAATTAACAAGTTTCTTCAACTGACCGGATGGGGAATCAGATGAATCCTCAACATATGAAGGCATGATCTTCTCTAGAATACTAGATGCAAGATTTAACAACTCACTATCTTCAATATGAGATTTCAGAATCTCCTCCCTTGCCTTGGCATGAACAAATGATGTGACTTTCAGTTTCTCAACGGGAGATAAAGTAGCCAAGTTAATAGGAAATTTAATCAATTCAGGATCAAAATCCTCATGTTGCTCTTCTAAAAATTCCTTTATTTCCTTAGCAGTGACTCTTGCTTCCACATGAATCTCCTTCACTTCAGTCTTCTTTTCTTCATTCACTGATTCTCCCATAGTTTCAGGAATCTCTTTTTTCTCAACCAAAACAACTTTTGGAGCTTCAGTCTCCAAAGAAATTTTAGTGTCATGAGTATCTAGAGGATTCAAAGTATCCTCAAATGTATCTTCTTTCCCTTCTTCATTTACCAGACCAAATGGAACATCTTCAATATGCACTTCTTCAAAAACAACATTGTATATGTTCTTTAACAAAATTGTCTGAAGGATTTTCTCAGTATCCTTTGCAACTTCTTCAATCTAATCATCAACTTATTCACCCTTGTCTTGCTCTTAAAATCCCTTTTAGCTTCATTGAGAATATTCTTTATCTCTTCTATAGACATCACCGGACACAGATCAACAAGTATATATTCTCTCTTTTGCTCTTCTTCAATTCTTGCATTCACTCTCCTCATTTCTAAAACTTCATATAGACCTTTAGGAAACTCAGACATTATTTCAATGAGAGTCATATTGAAATTGTTCAAATAATTTATTGTTTCTTCCTCAAGAATTATTTGACTAGCACTATCAAAGGTGTCATACCATTCACAAAGTGGCCTAAAATTACCATCCTTAATTAAGGATTTTTCCACTTCCTGTACATACATACCTAATTTGTTAGTTTTCATCTTTTTCTTTGTTTTCTCTTCATCGAAGGGCTTGTTCTTAGAGACTTTTGATTCCTTAGTGCCCATATACTTTATTTCTCTTATCAAATTCTGTTTCTTCATCTTCTAAAATAGCAACATAGACTCTTTTGCTCTTGTCCTTCTTCCTTTTTCCTTCTCTATCAGATGTCTTGTCTTGATCTTTCACAGGGCTTGACTTCTTTTCAAGACCAAATGAGACAATAGAACTCCTTGTAGATCTAGATCTAGTAGAGGAGGCTTCTATGCTAGGGCTAGAAAGGAAAATATCTAACAATTAAATGCAGATTTAATTAATAAATAGAGAAACTAAAACACACAGAATAAATTATAACCAAAGAATTTAAAGTGGTTCACCTAATCGAGGCTACATCCACCAAACCGCAGCCATCTAATGATTTTATTATCCAATGCAAAACCTATTACAATCTTACGAATAATCATGTTTTTCATTATACTATAACATCCATCTGAACCCCTTTTTAACAACCTTAAAAACTTCCAGATTTTGGGTTCTACAAAGTCAGATTTTTCTTTTTTCGTTGATTTTTTCCTTTTTTCGTGATGACACAAAAAAGTAGGAGGATACATGTTGGGGTGTACAATATACCATGGCCTATACAATATAGCATGATCAGTCACCACATACCAACATTCTGAACTAGCAAACTCAATTCTAGTTGGCTCTCTTGCTTCAGCTTGTTCTCTTTTCCTTCTAGGTTCCCTTACAGCTTTAGTTGATATCCCCACGCTCTTTGCAAAAGCTTCAACTTCCTTTCTTACCTTCTAGTTTATCATTGGCTTCTTCAATTGTGCATGAACTTCCATATTATTTTCCTCAAAGGTACCAAACCTTTCTTCTACTAGATCTTGAGGTTTACTTAGCAAGTGTTGAGCATATAGCTCCAAAATGTGTTCTTCAACCTCATAACCCATAGGCATTATCCACACTGTTCTAGGATCAACAACTTCCATCAAACATTTATCAATATCAACCATGAAGAAACTTTATACTTTTCAAAAATAGATGTAGGAATCCTTTCCCTAGCTTGCATCTCATTCTGAAATTTTTTGAAATAACCCTAGATAGCATTTTTTCTAGCTTTGTTGTCACCAATTCCATACAAGATGTCTCTAATTTGAACAACTATCTATCTATCACCTTTCCATTAAACTTTCCCAACTCCTGAAAAATTCATGCATGAAATAAAAGAATAAACACAATAGCATATTACCATACTTGAAAGAATTCTTCTTATCCTTCTTGATTTTTCCAAGATTCTCCATTATTTGGCTTCAAAGTAACTCACATAGGTCATAATCTACATTTTCTTTGACCATCTGATATGTGGCATAGATTGTTGTACCAGATACAAAATTTTCCCAACTGAAGTGATAAATCTTGTACCCAATGACCATAGAAGAAAATCTAACATCCACTTCAATAATATCATCAATTTCATAGCTCTCTTATGGAACACTGAACTGGTTGCATCTGTGACAGTTTGATTCTTCACATCTTTCAATGTGGGCAACCCATAAGATGAATTTAAACACGTAACAATCCTTATGGCTTCCTTTGTTATCTTAAATGGCTGAATTTACCACA
This sequence comes from Sequoia sempervirens, assembly GCA_007258455.2. Taxonomy (NCBI): domain Eukaryota; kingdom Viridiplantae; phylum Streptophyta; class Pinopsida; order Cupressales; family Cupressaceae; genus Sequoia; species Sequoia sempervirens. The sequence continues at coordinate 21,498 of VDFB02377682.1, read as the reverse complement.
TAAACTCAACATGTACTCAATTCAATATATATCGAACCCATTTTTTTCTTCAAACATAGGAAATTTCACAATCTGCTTGAATTTATTCTCCTCCAAGGACTTAAATTTAGGTTTTACAGGAGATCTTCTCCCACAATGTGATTGGTGTACAAATTTAGCAACTGGGAGCTTCCTAACTCTTCAACATTTGCATGAATGTATACCCTAATATCTTCAATATGCAAAACACCATTTGAAACAGAGGAAAATTAACCTAAAGGTTCTATTTCGATGGATTTGAATGGGTTCCATTTGAATTTTGGATGGGGCCTATCCTTAATATCCATAACCAATGGAGCAACCATTTCCAAAATTTTCAAATTCACAAGTTTTTGGATAAATACCTATCACCAGATTAGGGTTTGATTGTCGAATTGCCTGCAAAATTGAATCTTCACCAAAATTTTCACATTTTTTTGTCTTTTCCTTGATGGCTTGACTCATTTGTTCATATTCAATGCTTTTACTCTCTTTCTACTTGATTTGATCATAGAGTTCCCTTCTCTTCTCCCTGGACTTATTGATTATATCTTTCAATGATTGAATGAATTTTTCAGTATTCATGAGGCTTGCCTGCAATTCTTGAACTTTAGATTTTGACTAATCAAGATCATCTAGTGCCACCAAAATTTGTTGTTGAAGACTACTTAAATCCATTGAATCACTTTATCGGATCTTCTCCAAGCTTTTAAACTTCTTCTAGGGAACTAGGATTTGATACCAATTGTTGGAATCAAGGAACATGTCTTACAAAAGATTTGGATTACATCTAAAAGATTTGAAATGAGAGAATAGTAGCTATTAATGCCTGATTTCAGTTCTAATTAAGCACATCAATCGCATTCTTGACCTTCTATCAGATTCTACTCTTCTACTCTGTCTACTTTAATTTAGATCACAAATCCTTTTCTGCATAAGTGAAATTGTGCATAATCACTTACAATCCTTCTAACTTTCAAAAAACACACCAACACACTTCACACATACATCCAAATGATATAAATGATCACTTATATATATATTTGTGACTAAAGATTTAATCAACCACATGTCCACTTCAACAAAATATAAAATATTTCCAAACTGTCGGCTTAATACACAAATGATTTTGAATACACACCAACCAGAGTTTGCCACAACATAGTGAGCACCCAAATCAACATGCTCGAACACAAAAAAAATTAAAAAATTATTCCTCGAATATCCAAAATATGCTATATTCATCGAGTCAGCCTTTTTGCATTGTTAAGTAGAAAATCAATCAATTGGATCTTCTGACTTTCACACCAATTGATACGAGGCTGTAAAATTCAAGGATAACATAGATCATACATCAAAAAACCATCCCTGGATCCACAACTCAAAATTATCATAGAAAATTGCATATGAATTGATGAACACAATTATGTTAGATGTTATGTTCTAGTTTGACAATTAATCACAAAACTTCAATCTAACTTTCGGTATGATCAAATATTGATGTGAAGATTGAATCACCGACTAGGTTTTCCATCAATGACAACACTAGATGACTTGTACAGTGTCTCTTTCCAACACACACTAGGTCTTGGGCCATTGTAAATTGAATAAAATACATTTATTTATGTCTTGGAAGAGTGTTGTAAGGTGTTGTAACACATCTTCACACTTTTCTAGGACCATAATGTTATATTTCACCTAAATAACCTTACCAAGACCTATTTCAAACTGTTGTACAGTATTGTAACAAACTTTCACACTTTCCTAGGCTTGTCATCAATATTTACACCTTTCTTATGCTTTAAATGGCCCCTTTATGCACTTACAAGCCTTAATTAAGTGTCTTGTTGAAGAAGAACCCAATAAACAACATTTCATACATCTTAATCTCCAACATCCACTCAAAATTTCCTAGGTGGACTAAGTCATCACCTTGGGTGACTTAGTCCCATGTGGCACAAAAATCAAAATTAATTCAATTTTTTTTTGAGTTTTTATTACTTAAGACATCAGGTCAGCTTGTGATGAGGTATTTTTAGGAATTTAGGCATAATTATGTATAAATAAGGGTTTTTCACATCATTTTTCAATCTCATAACTCATTCACACATATTTAATCATTCATTCATCATTTATCTTCTCCCTCAAATCAAGCAAGCTAGGGTTTTATCATTGCAAGTCATCAAGATAGCTTCCAAAGACATTCAAGGGAAGATTCTTCATGTTTTGTTGTAGAAATTCAAGATCAAACACCATGGAAAGGTATTAACTCCATTTTTTCATGTTGCATTACATTCTTTCTTCATTTTTCTTTAGTTACCTAAAAAGGGGTTTGACCAAGGCAAACCCCCATGCCCTAACAATCAACACTTTATCCTTCTCTCTTTATGTGTTTGCAGATTTAGGCACTTTGATGGTTTGAAGATCATTGAAGATTAGGTTGAAGACTTGTTGAAGAAATCTCTTTTTTGACCTATCCAAAATACTAACAAAAAGTCACCTTCAGGCCCGAAAATCAAAGTTTCAGAAGCGGACAACTGTGGCAAACCAAAATGTAGACCTAGGCTTCCGTTTCCACTACTAAATTTTCAAAGATTCAAAAGTGGACTAAGTCACCACTAGTGGAGAATTAGTCCCATTGAACTTATTTTTTTTGAATTTTTTGTAGATTTGGATACCCATTTGGCTCAAACGGGCTCTAAACCAATTTCCCCAATTTGGGACTAAGTCACCCAGCCTGGTGTAAGTGTCCCAGTTGGCATAAAAATTAAGGTTTTTAGAATTTTAGAGTTGTTTCAAGTCTGCAACACAGTTCTAGGTGCACATCTTTTGTCTTACAACTTTTTATTTGATTTTATTTGCATTTCTAGGTCATTTAGTTAATGTTTTCATATCACAATGTGTTTTCCAACACTTTGTATTTCTTAGGTTTTACATTAATAAATCATCTTCTTTTTCAATTTATTGCACTTAGGACATTATATTTAGATACATTTCATTCTTCATTACATTAATATTGATTGTAGACATTAGCATTTTGGCCCATCTCTCTCCTTTTAGGTGAAAACCCTAGAAGAGTTAGAGTGAATTTGGTTTGCCAAAATCATTGTTTACATTTTGGTGAACCTAAATTTTGAATTATTTTCTTTTCTGATTTGGATTCCTTCATCATATATATAACTCACATTGACCTTGCATTGGGATTTGCATGGATTTGCATGCTAGGTTTCAAGTTTTGCATTCATAAAAAAGTGCATTTAGGTTGCATATTTTACATCTAAAATCATTTTTTTTTTGGAAATTTACATTTTCCTCTTATTTTTGCATCATACCACATCTAAAGCATCAAAATCCATTAAAAATTTCTAGAAATTTTGAAAAAATCCCTAGCTGGGACTAATTTGCCACTTTCGGCGACTTAGTCCCAGTTCTGATTTTTCACTATCTGTTACAAAGTCAGAAACCTCATTTATGTGCTTCCTAAGCCTCCTAGTATCATATACTATAAGTCTGGAAAGTTTCAAGATCATTTTTTTTATGCATTTAGCTCAAAAATATCAATTTAGGGTAGTCATTTTTCAACTCATTTTAATTACAAGCATAATTAGATCTGAACATGCTCACATTTCTAAAATTTTACATAACATTGATAAAAGTACTTTTCACTTTTGCATACATAATATTTCTATTCATAACACTTCACATTATTTTGGTAAAAGTAATTTTCATTCTTTCATATACATTGTTTACACTCTTAAGGTGTTGCATACATTGGATAAGAGTGTTTTGTATCTTTTTATATACATTGTTTATATTGCTGAAATATGGCATGAAATGGTTACATGTGATTTTTATTATTATTCAAACAATCTTAGTACCTTACATATGTAGACATGTAAAGAAACATTTCCTATCCTCTCCCTATGAGATTGTTTTAGTGAAAGAGACTACAACTTGGGCCATTCATAACGATCATACTTGTTCTTCTCATAATATCTATCCTCTTGGTGATAGAGATATTTTAGTAGAAGAATCAATTAATGAGAGTTTTGAGAATCCTAGTTGTTTCTCTCCTTTTACCTCTCTTTGTGGACAAAACATTCAAAACCAACATAACACAACCTTAGAAGATCATGACATGACAATTTCTTTTTCTCCTAGTATCCCTCCTTGTTGTGAAGAAAATACTTTGATGTTAGAAAACTTATTTTTTGAAGATCATGAGAATCTTAGTTGTCCCCCTTCACCTCACAAAATTCTTCTTAAACAAAACAATACAACCATCGGTAATCATGACACTAACAATTGTTCTTCTCCTAGTATCTCTCATAGTTGTGAAGAAGATAATTTGTTGTTAGAAAACACAATCGATGACGGTCATGAAGATCTTAATTGTCCCCCTTTATCTAGCAAAACCATTATTGAGCAAGAAAATTTCACCATTGATCATTCCCCTACTTACGATGAATTCCTTTTAGAAGAACCAACCTTTGAATGTCAAGAACATTTGGTTTGTCATTCTCCTAAAAAATTTCCCCCTAAGGAGAATCTCATGGTGCACGAAAATGAAAACAATAGTAATGTGTCTTCCTTAGATAAAAATGTGACTCTCAATTTCCCTTCATTAGAGATACATCAAACCAAGACAACTGAGGTTATGAATGCACAAGTATCCATTAGATCCCCCTCGATCAATGGACCTAATACATACCCCGGGGGACATCCTAATAACCCTCTAATCCTTTATCCACCATCACCTAAACCTGAGTTTACCCTTTACCCACCTAATCATGATGTTGTTGCTCACATGCACTACACTAGAAACAATCTGTCCCCACAACAACCAACCCCAAATTCCCCACCTTTGCCTAATTTTCCTCCTCCTTGATTAAGGGAGTATGATCTTGTTGAAGAACTTAAGAACACTTCTACAAAGATATCCCTATGGGATTTACTTCAAAAATTCACCCACCTATCACACTATGCTTCAAACAGTCATACACCAAACTCCTATCCCTTCTAATGCACAACCAAATGACATAGTAGCCATAATTCAAAGATTGAATGCTAACATTTTTTTCCACCAAAGTGAACTTCCCCCTTTGGAAGTGAAAAAATAAAATGAATCTTTCATAATCCTATCTCAATACAAAATAGGGATAAAGCAAACTCGTGTTGACAATGGATTTGCTCTTAATGTGTGTAGTGTTAACCTCTTGGATAGGCTTCGTGTGGATAGAACACAAATTCAACCTGATTCTTTATCTATCAAAGGCTTTGAAAATGAAGAAAATAAACAACTTGGTGTGATCACTTTACCTATTACAGTTGGAGTGGCTATATTGCAAACATCGATCCATGTCATGCCTCATAATATTTCATATAATCTTCTTTTAGGATGACCATGGATTCATGAATGCAGTGCCTTCAACGCTTCATCAAAAAATGAAATACATTCACAACAAAAAAGTGCATATCCATGAAGCTAACCCTAATGCCAATAGTTTTTTTAACATTGTGAAAAACAACGCAAATCATTTAAATACATTAACACCAACTATGCAAGTAGAACCCATCCAACAATAAGACAAACAACAACATATGGAACAAGCCACAAAGCTATTAGATGATGATTGGGGTTCCTTGGGCTTCACACCACCACTCATGGATGATCCTTCGAAAGTATCCACCTCAACCACCTTAGATCAAAATACAACCAATTACACAACAACCTTTAACAAACACAACAATGAACAACCATTCAATTCAAAAGCAATGACAAAGTTCTATAGAAAAGGTTATGAACTTATGAAGCAACTTGGTTATAGTGGAAAATGATGTGGTGCTCATGAACAAGGAATCCGCAACCCTATAGATCCTATTACACAACACACAATACATGGTCTTGGTTATTGTCCTTTGATAGAAATCACTAAGCCTTCACTCAACATCAACGTATCTTCACTTAATGTCAATGTCATCATGCAAAACACTAATAAATTTCATTCGTTAGATTTTACACCCTCTTGTAAAGGAGGGCCCAAAATCTCATAGTTTATAGAGTCTTGCGTAGGTATGATAACTAATCCTAAGCAAGATGTATCTTTGAAATAAACTACAGGACTACCTTCTACCATTAATCAAGAGGATATATTGTCAAGACTTCTCCAAGATCACTTGATTACCCTTCCTCCAAAAACTTGCAAGAAATTATATTACAAGACTTCCTTTTGCACATATCACAGAGTTCATGGTCATTCCACTAATGAATGTAAGGCTTTGAGTACTAAAATCCAACATTTTCAGGAGTTTGGCCTTCTTCCTTATGTGGGGGTACCTAATTCCTCTAATTGATACCAATTTTCACTCTACCATGCATTTCATTAATAATTTCAGCTCACCTTTGTCCTGCACTAAGTGGGGGCAAGGGGGTTTGATAGCTTTTCCCTTGTATGCCACTTGTGGTTGCATCCTTTAGTTAGTTGTTAACCTTTCATGAATACATAGGAGAAAGCTTGGGATGTGGACGACATGCCTTAAGTTGGCTCACATATGACATACTACCCTTCTCATGGTCTAGCTTCTCAAAAAATATGACTTGGCATAGGGATTTCCGAGTAAGCTCTCATGTCCTCTTCTACTACTTTAAATCAATTTTCACAGTACTAGTGTTCCCAACTACTTTAAAGTGGGGGCATACATCGAAACTCACATTTCATTGCATGATTTCTTTCTTCTTGCAATGCGTCCTTTTCTTGGTGGATTCATTAGGCTTGATTCCCTCCAAGAGTGTGATACTCCTTTGGCACATCCCCTCTTGGAGACGTTAAGTACAATTTTCCCTAAGATGAGACCTTGCACAAAATAAGCAAAATCCCTTTGAACATTCCTTACACTATCTTGTATTTACAATGTCTATGAGTGTCAAGCATATGAAGTTTTTCTTACTTCATAGAGCTCAAAAATCATTTTCCTTTGTGGCACCTTATTAAAGTTATCAGGAGGTATAACTTTGGTATGGTTAAGCGGGAAGCCCATTCAACGACACACCTTTCCCCATAGCCACCTGTGTGTTTTTAAGCACATATCGGCCGTATGTGTCTTACCTTTTTGAATTTCTCACCTCACAAACAACCAAGAGTTTTGTGGCCCTAGAGTGAGTATACTTTTGGGATTTCTCACCCAATGGACAACCAAGAGTTTTGTCACCCTAGAGTGAGTATTCATTTTATTTTCAAAGCAAACAATCCTAGATCTAATCCACAACATTATGGACAAACGATCGAAGCTTGATCCACCCCATTTTCATTTCCATCTAGTTCTTGCCACTGTATGATCATGTATCTTGTCTTGTTGCAAATCATTCACCTTGCATGTGTCCTTTCATGCTTATGTTGGCTTGACTTAGGATCTTGGATCTTGGGGGCTTGCACAACCTCCTTTGATATTTTTCATTCTTTTTCATCCACATTGGTACAATTAGACTCCACTTGAATGGCTACTTTAGCGAGAGTTTGAAGCAAGTTCATCCTCTCACTAAAGTGGGGGCTTAATGTGTTCCAAAAAACTATACTTTGCTTGATATGGGAATAATTAATGACAAATTTGATGTAATGAGGCCTTGATTTTGTGTTGTGAGTTGTTTTACACATCCACACTAGGTCTTGGGCCCTTGTAAATTGAATAAAATACATTTATTGATGTCTTGCAAGAGAGTTGTAAGGTGTTGTAACACATCTTCACACTTTTCTAGGACCATAATGTTATATTTCACCTAAATAACCTTACCAAGACCTATTTCAAAGTGTTGTAAAGTATTGTAACAAACTTTCACACTTTTCTAGGCTTTTCATCAATATTGACGCCTTTCTTATCCTTTAAATGGCCCTTTTATTCACCTTAATTAAGTGTCTTATTGAAGAAGACCCTGATAAAAAACATTTAATACATATTAATCTCCAACATCCACTCAAAATTTCCCAAGTGGACTAAGTTTCCACCTTGGGTGACTTAGTCCCATGTGGCACAAAAATCAAAATTAATTCACATTTCTTTCGGCTTTTTATTACTTAAGACCTAAGGTCGGCCTCTGATGAGGTATTTTTAGGAATTGAGGCATAATTGTGTATAAATAAGGGTTTTTCCCCTCATTTTTCAATATCATAACTCATTCACACATCTTTCATCATTCATTCATCATCTATCTTCTCCCTCAAATCAAGCAAGCTAGGGTTTTATCATTGTTAGTGATCAAGATAGCTTCCAAAGACATCTAAGAGAAAATTCTTCATGTTTTGTTGCAAAAATTCAAGATCAAACACCATGGAAAGGTATTAACTCCATTTTTTCATGTTTCATTACATTCTTTCTTCATTTTGGTTTAATTACCTAAAAAGGAGTTTGACCAAGGCAAATTCCCATGCCCTAACAATCAACACTTTCTCCCTTCTCTCTTTGTGTGTTTGCATATTTAAGAACTTTGAGGGTTTGAAGATCATTGAAGATTAGGTTGAAGAATTTTTGAATACATATCTTTCTTGACCTATCCAAAATACTAACAAAAAGTCACCTTTAGGCCTGATAATCAGAGTTTCAGAAGCAGACACCTGTTGGCAAACCAAAATGCAGACCTAGGGCTTTTGTTTCCACTTCTAAATTTTTAGAGATTCAAAAGTGGACTAAGTCACCAATAGTGGTGAATTAGTCCCACTAAAATTATTTTTTTGAATTTTTTGTAGATTTGGATACCCATTTGGCCGAAATAGGCTTTGGACCAGTTTCCCCGATCTAGGACTAAGTTGCCCAGCCTAGCATAAGTGTCCTAGTTGGCATAAAAATTAGGGTTTTCAAAATTTGAGAGTTGCTTCAAGTTTGAAACACACATCTAGGTGCACACTTTTTTTCTTACAACTTTTTATTTGGTTTTATTTTCATTTCTAGGTCATTTAGCTCATGTTTTCATATCACAATGTGTTTTACAGCACTTTGTATTTCTTAGGTTTTACATTAATAAATCATCTTCTTTTTTAGTTTATTGCACTAAGGGCATTACATTTAGATACATTTCATTCTTCATGACATTAATTTTAAGTGTAGACATTAGTATTTTGGCCCATCTCTCTCCTTTTAGGTGAAAACCCTAGAAGAGTTAGAGAGCATTTGGTTTGTCAAAATCATTGCTTACAAGTTCATGTTGGGTTCACCAATGTTATCTAGGGAAAATTCAAGGTTAAGGTTATAAAGCATGAAAATTAAACCCCAAAATCCCTAAACCAATAATGAAGTACAGTCCAACATAGAAACATAAACATAAAGCAATATTACCTCTGCCATGGTTGATTCACCTCCATTATCTTTCTCCATTTTTCTTGATGTACTTGATTTCCCTTAGATTTGAGTATGAATAATATCCTAATGTCAATGATAGAAAAATATTGAATATTGTAGTTGTCTCCTTAAGCAACATGTACTTGAGCATAAACTAGGTAGCATAAGATGTCAAGATGTAGAAATGACAATGAAAAGTTTCTTTTATAGAAAGTTAGACCAGAATGAAGGGTTAGGATTAAAAGTTAATAAGATATGGCAATCAATGGCCAAGATTGAAAGTTGTAGTATGAAATAGGTTTAGGGCTAAATTTGGGCAATGATAAGGATGAATGGATGAGATTGAATTATAAAATAATTCAATCAAGGGTGGAAATTGAATGAGACATGAAGAAATAAGAATAATATGTATAATGAAGTTGACATAGAAAAAGAGTTTGTTGGAGGAATTTAAATAATTATAAAATTATCTAACTTGGGAGGGAAAGGAAATAATTAAAATAATTATTTAATTATAGAGGAAAAAGGAAAGAAGACTTTTAAATTAAATAATAATTTAATTTAAAAGTGGATGAAAAGGATAAATTAGTATATAATACAATTTATTTAATTTATAGAAGAAGAGGATAATGAATAATTAAATAATTCAAATAATTATTTAATTATAGTGAGAAAATGACATTAGTTAAATAATAAACAATTTATTTAATTATAGAGAGAAGGGAATATTAGTGACATAATTAAATAAATATGATTTATTTCATTATTTAGGTAAGAAAGAGAATTGATGAAGAAAAATGGTGTTTGCAGGCTTAGGACATTTTTTATTGTCTACAACCATCCCATATCTACCTCAACCTGTTAAGCTCTTCTCCAAGGAACCTTGCTCTGATACCAATTATTGAATGAACCTTGCTTTGATGAATCAATTGTATCTTATGAAAACATCAAAAACCCTTATGAGCATTCAGATCCATATGCATTCATTAAACCCTTAATTTGCTATGATGAATTAACGTGAAAAGAAAATAACATAAACTGAAATAACTTTAACACCATGTACAAGAGAATGTCAAATTTACATGGAAAACCCAAGGAGGGAAAAACCATGGTGAGGATTAGCTCACAATATAATTAGTTGCAAAACTGGTTACAAGGGCTCATTGCCAGATTAGGACACATTGTCCAAAAAGGCTCACAGCCAAGGTTCACTACCAAAATAGAAAATAAGATATAGGATAAATGTTACACAAATAACATGATCTCAATGCAATAGAGATTCCACCACAATTTCTCCAACACCTTTGCAATCTATTTGAATGGTTTCATATACCTTTTTCTCGTTGGATCTAATAGTCCAACACTTGAAGGCCCATATTGCTCTTCTCAATTTCACACATTCGCATCACACAATTCACACACTCATCTCTCTTATCCTCATTCAACAATTCAAATCATACTTATACCTTCATCAACCTTGAAACCCTTTCTAAGGTCAGTAATGCACCTCATGTTGAATGAATAAGACAACTAAGAGTGGGGGGTGAATCAATTATATCTAATCAAAACATAAAAACCCTCAATAGTAATCAGATCCACAAGCATTCAAAAAACCCTTATTCTGTTATAATGATTAAATGTGAAATGCAGATAACAAAAACTAAAATAAAAACACCATACACAAGATAACACCAAACTTATGTGGAAAGCCCACTAAAGGAAAACCATAGTAAGGATTAGCTCCAACTATAAGTAATAGAAAAACCAATACAAAAGGGATCACTACCAAAATAGGGCACACTATCCAAAAAGGATCATAGCCAGGGCTCACTGCCATAGAAAGAACAAGAATATAAAAGAGAAATGTTGCACAGAGAAAACTTTCTCAATGCAACAAGAAATCCACCACAAATGCTCAAACACTTTCATAGTCTTACATGAAATATTTTGGACACCTTTTGCTCACTACTTTTAGGAATCCAATACTTGAAATTCTCACTACTCTACTCAAATTCACATCACACACATCACTTGCATCAATCTCGAATCTATCTTGCTTCTCTCTCTTTTCTTTCTTGAAATTCACAACAACTCCACTCTTATTTATATCAACCTCAATCTTAAACACCTTCTCCAAGGTCAAAAACTATCTACTATATTTAAAAATTCAAATTAGGTCAGCATCTAAACATTCTTGTGGTGGATAGGAATGAAAGGGGACCAAAACAACACTTATCTAAGACCCAAAATTAATTCTCAAAAGCCACACTATGCCTCCATTAGTACTGAAACATTTCTATATGTAGTGTAAACACCAGGTCGGTTGTTACCCATGGAAAGACATTAAACATTAAGTACACACTTCCAAAGCTTTCAATACACCTAACCACAAATCCTCTTGACACAAGAAAGAGAACAAAACCATTAAATATCCTTCAAATCCACAAGTCATGAAAAACAACTGCAGAGAAATGTGGAGAAAATACATTTCTCCCTAACACCTTTGTACAAAACTACAAAACCAATTCACATACTTGTGAACACAACTTCCTCTCACCAACAATCCAAAACCCAAAATTCTAAATATAGCAACCTCTAACAACCTTGAACAACACATCAAATCCACATAGGCATAGCATCAACATAGAAGAAATGTGGAGCACCATCCAGAGCACTTTCTAAACACTTGCACAACACTATTTTCTCTATTTATCATTTTTTTTCAAAAGTACTAGGAAACCAAGTACAAAATACATCATCTAAGCTCATTACTTCATTCCAACTCATCTTCAAACATTGCAAAAAGATAGCTCCATGTACTTGCAATGCTTCCTCAATATCTCAACTACACATCCGTAAACTACAACAACATGTTTTTTTATCTTTTTCACAATTTTCTTAATATCATCGACATGCAACAAACTTCCTTAACCCATAGTTGACATCAATGAAAACACTAGTTAGTATACTTCCTATTGACATCAATGACAACACTAGTCAGTAGAATTCCTATTGACATCAATGAAAACACCTTCATACTTGCAACAATCTCCCCATTTGTCATTGATGGCAACATAAGATGTGAAAAACCATGAAAGACAATATTAAAGCTCTGAGAACACTTTCTTATGATTTCATTTATTTTCTCCCCCTAAGTAGATAATATTTTTCACATTATACTTTCTCCCCCTTTGACATCAATGGAAAAGGATTAAAAAAATTGTATTGTTTTCCTACTTTGACATAGAACTAACATACTTTCTTTGAATACTCCTCCTTAGGATTCCACTCAATCAAATTAGCAACTCAATGAAAACACATGACACTACCTACTCCCCTTGAGAGGTATCCACCAACATCAGCCCAGAAAATAGATAGATCCATGGATCCACTAGACTAATGCATCTCCATATGCATCTAGTTCAAACAATGTTACACCCCAATTGTAAAGCTATTATTTACTATTACTACATAGGGTAAACATCAACGTAATGTGAATTCTGGAGATGAATAAATTATGTTTCTACCTTGTTATCAATATGAATGTTATCTCATTTTATGTTATCTCAATTGATGTTATTCATGGTGAAATAGTGCATATATGTGAATGAAAGGTTATTGAATTATTATTATTCTAACATTGGAAATGTTTGTGTAAACTGCATATGTTATGAACAATTGACTGTCATGTGCATATGTTAGTCGATGCAGGTATGTGTTCCATTCCTCTAGGTGGAGGGGAAGTATCACTCGAGAGAGGATCTTGGTTAGGTAATCGTTAAAATTAAACTATCTAAGCATACACGCACCACATTAGAATGATTTAGTTGAGTCAATTTGTGGGTAGTAGGTAAGTCATCCTTAGCTAATATGTCTACATTTGAGAGTCTTGCTACTACTGCATGCATTATTGGGTGATGTTTATCTATTTGAGCTTTTGAGATCTTTCTTGTAGTATTATGATTATATTGACAAGTGTGATGTGTATATATATGCACATGCATGTCAATAGGATCCAAAGACATTTATATGCATATGTATAGATGTACATGTAAACACTTATCAATATGATGGTAATCATCAATGGCTATATGTGAATCAGATGTGAACATATATATGTATGGTATATACACGTATCCATATGTATATGTATATCGATACATGTGTGCATTGATAAATGGACATGTTCATATAGATGCAACAATATGATATACCTACATATACTTGTACATTGAGGCATATACATTTACACACACACACACACACATATATATATTTATATATTTATATATATACATCTACATATCTATAAATACATTGTGGTATTTAAATATATATATATATGTATATAATATTATATAGAGATATGTATATAATAATAATATATATTTAACTTATTATATGTGTTATTAGAATTTGACTATCTCTTATTCAATAGAAGTTGATTTATAAAGGCTATTTTTAGACATTAATGATCATGGCAATAAAGGCCGATAATAGTCATCAATGAATATGAGATTGGATGTTAATTTGGAAATGCTTACGACTATGTAGTGAAGTTGAGTTTCACTCACCATGTCATGTATGTGAAAACATATGAATATGTTTTAACTACTAGCTTTGACTTGTTCAACACCGTGCTAAAAGAAATGTTGACTTTTTCCAACATCTTTAAATGTTTAAATTGACTAATTCCTTAAATTCAGTCGATAAGTGCTAAGTAGTATAGATTTAATATTGATTGTTTCTCTTCACAAGAAACCATGCCAAATTGGTGAAGGAATAGAGGCTTTGGCGCCACCTCTTGAAACAATTTTCTATAGATGTCTTTGTTGGAGTATAATTCGAATTTTCCATATTCTTTTTGAATAATTATTTGGATTGCTATCAAAGATGCAAGTCAATTTATAGGAGGTTTTACTGAATCTGAGCTTATTTGATCACCACCTTATTGCTACGTTGCTTTGCTTGGATCTTGTTGTCATTTTACATGCCTAAATTGTAGGCCATGATCTTCCTAGATTGCTTTATAAATAGCTGAGCCATTTCATTAGTGAGGACACCATTTTTCCAAAGAGATTGCATATCTTTTGTAGTTCATTATTTTCTATGTTATTCCTAGCCAAACTTTATTTTTATTGTGAGTAAATAATTGTGAGAATTCTATTGTGTTGAGAAGAAACATTGTTGTTTGAGACGAGTAAGCTATAAATTGTGAGGTAGAGTTATTGAGATTTTCTTGAGAAGTTGATTATCAAGCTAATTACTATTGGAGAGGGTTGCATTACTGTCATTAATTTGGATAAGCGATAATAGGCATGAGGATCTCTTCTTCTTTGTTATCTACCTAGAAATGTTATGTTTTCTATGATTGCTTGAAATTTCTTTATCGGTATGTGAAATATAAGTATTTGAGAGTGTCTTTGAAAAGGAAATTGGAAATTTTATGCTATTTTTATGTTGTGCTTGTAAGTACTCCATAATAGGAGTTTGGTGTATATCATAGGTATTATATAATAGGCATGATTGAATACAAGAGGCTCTTAAGGTACACCTTGCTAAAGTTATTGATTTAACTAGGAAAAGCTTGTGTTACTCCTAGGATAGTTAATCCAGTGTGGGAGGGAGCTTGTGTACTTACTTGTTATGTAGATTCATTCCAAGTAGATTAAAATGGTGTTAGGTTAATTTGGGGTGATATAATATCCATTCAAGGACAATTCCTATGTGTAGTTCAAGATAGCCTTAAGTCAAATTGGCCTTGAGTACTGTATGTGATAGATGATTCTCAATAGGAATATTGAATGCAATACTTTGGCCAAAGTAGTGTGATGTCCGAGACTCCACTATGGATTGTTTGACTTCAAAGACTACACTGTCAGTTGACCATGATCTAGTATAACATGCTAGTTCAAGATTGTGGGATTACAACTTCTAGTTATGTAGGATACAACACTATGCTCAATTTGTTCTCATTATCGATTACTCTACCAATCTCCCCATTGAAGGGAAGGGCCATCTATCAAATGATAGATGTGTGGGGGACTGCATTAAGAGTTTGTGGTTGGTGAAAAAGTGCCTGAGTGATGCTTCTCCTCTACAACAGGCGATAGAAGAACCAAGATTTGAAAGGAAGGATCTTGGACCATCTTAGAACTAATTGTTCTAAAGCTCTGTGAGCTATGTATGTAAATGTATGCATTCTTGTATTGATGTAACTTATGATTTATTATGATGAAATGGAAATCCCTATTGGATTATGTAATGCATCTTGTTCAATAAAGAAAAGAAAATTTAATTGCAATGGTTTTTCACTCATATTATTTACTCATAAAATGTAAATTTAGAAATTTTTACTTGAATAAGGGTTAGTACATTACATGTGGTATCAACTCACTAGGTTTAGCTCTAGAACCTATGAGATCATCATTATTTCTATCCAACATTATCTAATGTTGTGAATTCTTGTGCCAAGATGGTGCATCTTAGATTAATAGATTGAAAGTCAGTAATTAGAAATGAGTGTTACTTGGACAACAAGAAGGAAAGGGAAGCCATCATTAGAACTATAGAAGGAACCAACTACAAAAATGTCGCATGGTTGAGTGCCACCAAATCTTTTAGTCATGCACTTTCTCAGATCAGTGATGTGAAGAGGAAGATGAAGATGGAACCTATGTACAATTACTTACCAATGATCTCACTAGAAAAATCTGAGTCATTACCATTTTCTAGGGATACGCCTTCAGAAGGAAGTGTTAGTCTAGCATTCATCTTTAGGGATCCTAGATTTCTACCCTTGGCTAAAGTAATAATGATTTCCTTGAGTAATGAGTCTGAGGGCTATGTACCAAGGACAACACCAAACGAGAAAAGGTCTCATGAAAAAATGTCTATGAAAAGTGTAGACTACATTGTTGATGAACACCACATTGACATTACTTCTCGTAACTATGTATCAAAATATAAAACTGAAGGTTATTATCCTTTTTGGCATAGGTATGAACAAATTAGAAATGAACAAAAAGATAGGGAACAATAACTGTCTCAGTCTATAGGTTATAATCCTTTAAGTTATGTGTCTAAGAGTGAATCTGAAGGATACTCTCCACTCAACTATCTAAATAGTCACTCCATGTAATTGAAAGGATATTGAAATCCTAAAGAACTAAATAAAATTATGTGTTTATCAAAAGAAGTGTGTGCTTAATCTTATATGGAATTGTTGTGTGCATATAAATTTTTATTTTCATGTCTTTCATAAGATAATTGATAACATAAGTTAGTCTAACATGGATAAACTATTCAAGAAGAGACCAATCACATAAGCATGGTGAAGACACATGTGAGGACATGAAACAATCCTGGTGGAAGTTAGGAGGTTGGACAAGGAACCACTAGAGTTAAGGCTAGGCTGGACCAAATCTTGGCAAGGCTGGCTAACCTTGAATAAGAAAGAGTTAAGGACACGGTAGAAAAGGAAGTACCCGTTAATGAGTACGAAGGAGAAAAATCTTCCCATGGGCATAATGAAACTCATAATCTATTGGAATATGGCTTCTAGTGTTGTCATTGATGACAACTGAAGTCATCTTCATGGTCCGCAGATCTGTATCTAGTTATACCTGCAAATAAAGTGCATCACTGTGTGTTACCGACAAAATATCTGAAGAACAAGGTATTTGGTCAGTCAGTCAATTTGTCTACTTCACCATATCATTGTTTTGTGTTGTGTACCCTTGATATTTCTTGGTGAGCATGTATATTATCTTATTTTTGAATTTTTTGGTGTTGCATTAGTGGTAGTACGAGCTTGAAGGTCTAGTAGAATGTTTTATGTCTACTTGTTCATTGTAGCTGACTCAGTGAATATGGCACATTGTGGATTTGTAAAGTGGAATTATTAATTTTTTTTTATGTTCAAACATTTAATTATGGGTCTTAGCTATAGTATAGCTGATGGTGTTAGATCCACATTGTAAATTCAATTGTAATTTTGGGCCAACAGTTAATAATATTTTCAAGTTTTATTAAGGCCAACCTATATCAATTGTATTCCTAGTTGTAGATATATAAGAGACTCGATATATCATTTGTTGTGTGTGAAAAAGTTGTGTGGTGGTATGTTCCAATCATCAGGAAGAGGAACTAGGTGATTATGCACAGTTTCACTTGTGCGTTAATATTTCTACAGTGCAAGTTGTGCAAAGTAGAGCAGAATTGTTGAATTTGTCTGAAGGATAGTAGATTGTCATTAGAGCTGAATTGGAACTATCATCAGGCATTGTGGATGTTATTTAATCAATTCACTCCTTTTGTATTTACTCCAAATATTTGTAGGGCAGTGAGCCCATCCATTTTGAGCAGTGAGCTCTAGGTAGTGAGCCTGAATGCAAGTGCATTCCCATTTTATACTTCTTATTTTGGGTATACTCATATTATATTGTGGATTTACCATCCACCATGGTTTTTCCCCTAACAGGATTTCCACATAAAAATTCTAGTGTTATGGTGTTGAGATTGTTTTCTTTCTACTAATGCATGTTTCTTCTACTGAATGATTAAGTTAAATCTCAGAATAATAAAGTTGAATTTTTGCTCAACACTAATTCACCCCCCTCTCAATGTTGCTTGTTTCCAACAATTAGTATCAACGCTAGTTCCTTGGAAGAAGTCTTATAGCTTGAGGGGATCTTGGAAGGTGTTTTTCAATGGATACAAGCAGTCTTCAACATTAACTTATGGTGGTCTTAGATGATCTTGACCAGATAAAATTTGAGAACTAGGAACTGCAAGAAAATTTTGAGAATGCATAAAAGTTCATCCAATCACCAAGAGACAAGATCAATGAATCAAAAGAGAAAAGAAATGAATTATGTTGTCAACTCAAACAAAAGAAAAAAGGTATGGAATATGAACAACTTGGTTTGGCTCTGAAGGAGAAAACAAAAGAATGTGAAAAGTTTTCCAAGGAAAATGTTTCCTTGAAGTGAGATGGAATCCACCATGATGAGAATGACCAAGGAGCTTGAGGACAAAAAGAAGAATGAAGAAAAGCTTGCACAGTCTTTGAAAGAAAAGTTTGAACAATGCAACAGACTAGAAAATTAATTGGAGCAATCCAAGAATAATGAAGAAGTGCTTGAAAAGTAGCTTGATGACCTTAGAGATGAACTTGCTACAAACAATGAGTATAAGGAGAAATTCAGAGCAAGCTCAACCAAACTTGATGAACTAGTCAAAGGATAGATTACTAATGATGATAGGCAAGGTCTTGGATATGAAGAAGGAGAGAGTTTTGAATCTGGACATAAGAACTTTGGAAAGAGGAATTTTGGACAAGGAAGATTCAGACAAGGAAGTCAGATGAAAGGAACCAAAAGAGATCCAATAAGGAAACCAAATGCTCAAAGATTTAATGGCTATTGTTATGTTTGCAAAAAAATTGGTCATATGGCTTCTCAGTGTAGAAGTAGGGTAAACTCAAGTAAACCATCATTTTCAAGTTAGTGTTTTAATTGCTATAAGTATGGTCATAAGTCAAGTGAATGCAGAATTGTGATGAACAATTTTCATAGAGATGTTAGATGCTATGCATGCAATAGACTTGGACATATTGCTAACCAATGTAGATCAAGACAAAGTTAGTGGAACAATTGGTCTAGACAAAGAAATGTTGTGTGCTACAATTGCAACAAATTTGGACACATCGCTAGATTCTGTTGGAACAAAAGAGGTTCAGTAAAATAGAACATGCAACAGGATGTTAAAGGGAAGGGAAAAGTTACTACTAATGTGATCAAAAAGTAGATGCAGAAGAAATGGGTGAAGAAGAATCCCTTTGTAGAAGCAAAAGAACCTGCACCAGAAGAAACTTCTAGTAATTCCTTAGGGAATTAATTTTAGGTCTCTGGCATAGGGGGAGCTATCCAAAAAAACTCTTAAACCCCCTCTTGCAAGAAAATGATACTATAATCTGGATATTGTTTGACTAGTTAGAAGCATTAGTGAAGCATATTGGCGATCCACATAAGAGTCATATTGCTCGGTGCCTAAAAGGAAGAAAACTAGATGAGTTAGGGAAAGATAATTTATTGCAAAATAAAAGAGTCAGGTATGTGGGCAATAAAAGGAATGGATTCAACCCTCATTTTTCATATTGCATTTGGAGAAAAGAATTTTGGAGAGCTTTGAAGTGATCATTGCGAATTTGTGGAGAAATCCAAGCATAAAGGAGGATCTATGATCAAATTCTGTCTTCATCCCCGAAAGGTATTTATTGAAAACTTGTAAATGTGTGTGATCACAATCATGTCTACTCCTCTGGTAGTCAAAGTTAAGGATAGGTCACATCCAAAATTCAAATGGCATCTGTATAAGTCTATAGATACATAACCCTTAGGTGCATTTTCATCAATGTCATACGAAGTCCTGCATATTGAGGATATTAGGGCTTATGTGCACACAAACATTGAAGATTTAGGAATCTCACATTTGTTGTATTTGTAAACTCATGATATAATCCAATAAGATCTTATTGTGAGACTATAATTCAAAACCCTAGAAGATAATAAATTTGCTCAATTTGCAAAATTCCCCGTATTTGAAGAAGATGAATGGGTTTGATATTTGTTGTGTCATGTCCATGATGAATTCATGTGCTTGGATGTGCCATTCAAAATCACTAAAGAAGCTATATGTGCAGTTACAAGACTAAATTCCACCAGAAAGCTTCCATTTTTGAAGCTTGTAAAGAATGATAGGGTTACTAAGGTGACAAGCTCGAAATGGGATAGGAGGGCAATGACGACAGATGACATTGCCGTAGTGGATGTAAAATTTTCTTCAATGATTATCGGCTATAAGATTTATCACTCAAGTTGGGAGAATTTTGTATCTGACACAACTATTTATGCAACATATGAAATGGTCAAGAAAAATGTAGACTATGATTTATGTGAATTGCTAAGAGGTCAGTTAATGGAGAATTTGGGAAAAATCAAGAAGTATAAGAAGAATACATTCAAGTATGGTAACTTGTTGATATGTTTTTTTTTCTACTTCTCGGGTGAAGTACCAGGAGCCGGTAAAGTTTAATGGCATAATGATATGCCAGTATTTGTTCATATATGGAATATGCTATGTTGATTGGGTGATCAACAAACCCACAATACAATCCTATGGGGATACTTCAAAACTTTTTAGAATTTGATGCATGCTAGAGAAAGAATTCCTACAATAGTTGTGGAGCAATACAAAGACTCTATTTGCTTCATGGTAGACATTGATCAATTCCATATGGAAGTTGTTGATCCTAGAATAGTTTGGATCATGACTATGGGTTATGAAGTAGATGAGAACATTTTGAGGATGTATGTAGAACACCTGCTAAAATTGCCACTGGATCAGGGTGAAGAAAGGCTCGGTACTTATGCAAAGAAAGACATACAAGTTCACTCAGAATTGAAAAATCCCATGATATCAAGAAGGGTAAGAAAAGAGATAGAAGCCCTTGTAGAGAGTTTTGGCATCCCTGTGCATCAACTAAGAGAAGTGAGGAGACAAAGAGAAGAAGCTAAAGTAGCTAAGGAGAAAGAAAAGGCAGAATCAACCGGTCCAGTAACATCTCCTACTCACACTAGAAGCTCCTGTACAACTCAGTCAAATCAAGCTAAGGCTTCTAGAAAAAGATAGAAGAATAAAAGCACAAGAGCTTACAAAGTTGTGTCTACTTCGTGGTCATATAACCGTTTTGGAGAGTTTGAAAAGTATTTGGGACTCAAATTTAAGTGGGCTGAAGAATATCTTTGCAAACGTCTTCAAATTTTTGTAAGTCTCAATAGTTTTTGCAAATTATGGTTTCCCCAATTTTGTCATTGATATCAAAGGGGGAGAGAGTGGAGCGAAAAATGCCTTAACATTCTTAGGGGGAGCAATATTCTAAATTTTGGCAGTGTGCTTATCAGTTTCAACAATTAGTCATTTTTCTAAGTGTTGCCATCAATGCCAAAGGGGGAGATTGTTGGCATATGTCTTCCAGTGTTGTCATTGATGGCAACTGAAGTCATCTTCATGGTCTACAAATTTTTATCTAGTTATACTAGTAGATAAAGTGCATCACTATGTGTTACCGACAGAATATTTGAAGAATGA
>VDFB02377680.1:0-15227 GCA_007258455.2 Sequoia sempervirens | reverse complement strand
TGGAAATGACTAAGGCAAAAAAGTACTTCACAATCATAAAATACTACTTGCACACTTGCACCTATTATTTTTCTCATATATAATAAATTTTATGCTTATCCAGGGATATGCAAGACACCATTAATTCATTTTACTCTACCATCAAGAAATCTAATTTTGACTCCAGCACAACCAAAAATATTTAAATAAGAATCATCACCCAATTATACCCTACCTCTATCAAATTCTTCATATTCAAAAAACCAATCTCTATTAGAGGCCATGTGAAAAGATGCACCCAATTCAATTAACCATGAATCATTACCTACATTAGTGGCCAAAGTTGCAATGAAGACATCACCATCTTCTTCGTTGGACTAATAGTTTTGACAAATAACTTTGGAATTTCTAGAAGGTTTGGATCTCCCCTTGGACTTTGGTTTTGATTTATCACACTTCTCATTCTTCTTGCCTCTTTCTTTAGGTCTTCCATGAATATTTAGGGCCTCTTTAAGACTTATGGATACATTCCTCCTCATCTCTTTATAAATCAAAGAACCCACACCATCTTCAAATTTTAAGAAAATGAAAGTACTCCCAATAGCATAACAAGAGAATCCCACAAATCAACAAAATAACAAAGAAGAATCTAACATCTCTCCTCATCCATTTTTACACTAAATGATACCAATTGAGCCACCAACATATTGAATTATTTTATTTATTTTTCAATTAATCCACCTTCTTCCATTCTCAAGGAAAATTAACTTCTTCCTCAAGAAAGGAATTAGAGGTATTGAATTTGACTAATCAACTAGTTATGTAGGTGGTCACCTACTAAAATGTTAATTTTTCCACCATGAAAAAATGAGAGAAAGAATCAAATTGGGTGAGGGATAAATAACTCTACATGCATCCTCCCACAATCTCAATCAAGCAATCAATTCCCTTCTTATGGTTGATTCGTTCATCCATCTCCATGTGTATTTGAGTGCTCATTCCCCATGCCACCTACCCGATTTTGTTAACTATTGATTTGGCTTGACATATCTCACCTAACTTCTTCCATGGTTAC
This sequence comes from Sequoia sempervirens, assembly GCA_007258455.2. Classification (NCBI taxonomy): domain Eukaryota; kingdom Viridiplantae; phylum Streptophyta; class Pinopsida; order Cupressales; family Cupressaceae; genus Sequoia; species Sequoia sempervirens. The sequence continues at coordinate 14,173 of VDFB02377680.1, read as the reverse complement.
TTTGCAGATGGATCTCCATAGACATTGATTAAAATAGTCTACCAAACACAATTTGATTAGACCATTTTCTTTATAGTCCATAACATCATGCTATGCAATCAAAATATCGTCTACAAGCCTATAAACATTCTCATCAACATCATCTTGTTGATCTTGGTCAATTAATATATCTTCCATATTCAACCTCCACACGTAAAAATTATTATGGATTTATTTCTACCTCTATTCTCCTTGTGTGCTTTCTGTTAGCTTCAAAAATGCAGGCGGAATGCCTCAAGAAGTTGCCAGTCTCTTGATACGCTTTAGGGTAACAGACAAGGTCAAGAGAACTAAACCTTCTACTCTTTAGGTGCTGCTAAACCTAGGCAGGTGTACCTTTCTAAATGAAGCAGACCTGACTTATGATTATCTTTCTTGCACAATGATTTGTCCACAATGGCGGATGGAAGTGAACGAATGAAATCAAACTCTTGATAGCAATAACAATCTTTTAATCTAAATCCTAAAATGCTCAATTAACAGATGTAAAATAGATGTAAAGAAACTGAATGAATCCAAATGATGAAATTGTAGAGACTAGTGCCTTATTGGGTATGCGGAGTCAAAAGAAACAGAAGTGGGCAACTTATTCTGCTAGAAAATCAAATTGCTGGCATATGATCTATTTATAGCTTGTATAAACATGCAAGATTATGACTACTAAGCTCTACTTTAATAATCCAAATGAATCTTCCTGATTACTGTGATCAACTAAAAGGATTTAATCTCTTCTTGAGAGAACCAGTTAATTAACCACATAGATACAACAAATGTGCACTGATAAACTGAAAATAAGCTTGTTATATCAATTTAAACAACCAGAAAGAATCAACTTGGAGATAGCTTAGCAATACTTTTCAATAAATTCAACATACAATTGACACCAGAAATAAACTACCACACCAATTGAATTTCACTAAAATCGCCATTTGAAAACATGCAACATAGCCTCTGTTCTGAAAAATTTATTCTACTATATCCATCTCTACCTACTGCCTCTAATCTAAAATCTGATGATATCTCAATTACAATCGGGGTGCCTATTTATACACCAGCATCAGGAAAATAAAACATATTGAGATCATGTCGGCCATTGTAGAATTCAGGAAAATCCATGTCAGCTTGCAACGACATTTAGAAATTCTCACATGTCGGCCAACAACATTTGAATATAATCTCTGAGCCATTCGCCGAGACACCCTGAAAGTATGCCGAAGGAAAAATATCGCTTATTGCTGTCTGCCCGTGTTCCACTGTTCTCTGTGTTACTCGCTTTTGCCGTGATTGATCCGAGTTGTGGAGATATCATACTGTGAACCTTGGAATTTATCCCATCCTAGTGCATAAAATAACTCAAAATATGAATGATAAAATAACCAAGGACACCTCAAGATTAGCCAAAAGAGAGTGACAAAACACTAAAGAAAGTGGATAGCACAAGACAAATAGTTTTACCTTCCTTTGTAGTTGATACTCCTTTGATTGGCCCTTGCTTAAGATAGGATGTGTGCTACTTGATGGCTCTATTGAAGATATTTTCTATGTGCTTGGATGCAAATGCAAGTGGATGTGATTGGAAATTGGATGAGTGCACAAAATGGCAGCATGTAGTTGCAAATTGACTAAGTGTTGAGAAAGAAAATTGGCAGCATAAGGTTATAAAAATCAAAAGTCTTCCCAAAATGCCCTTGAGGAGGGGGTATTTATAGAGGAACTTGAATTCAAGGGTCAAGATTGATCCAACAAGGTCAAGATGAAGGGCTATGGTGGGTTGAGAACCCACAAGCCCTCACATCTTGACATGTGGAGGGTGAAGTGGCCAAGGGTGGATGAGATGGAAATGAGTTGTCAAAAAGGTACATGAGGTGGAAAAGGACATGCACCTTGGGGGATGAGGAGATTTCCACAAAAGAGGTTTGTCTAGTGGGAATTGAAAGGGACATTTTGAGAATTTTAGAATTCCTCAAAATCTATGGGAAAAGGAAAGGTTGGGGGATAAATGTGAATTAAAAATTCACATTCATTGACCTAGAGGGTAAAGGTGGGACTCAAAAGGTGGGACTTGGTCACATGTGGGAATTGTGACAAGTCAGGTTCAAAGCCTTGGAAGGATGGAGAATGTAATTAAAAGGATTCACACACATATAAAAGGAGGAATCTAGGAAGAATAAAAAGAATTAAAAAATTCCTTGGAGAATGATTAAAACAGTGTCATTAATTAGAGGATAAATGAGGATTAGAAGCCAACTTGCAAAAGTTGGAGGATGTGACACATCCTAATCAAGGATTAGGCATGTGCACATCCCTAATGAAGAAATTAGGAGATGGATTAGGATTAGATGAAAATGACATGTGAGAAATTAAATAAATGTAATATTTATTTAATTTATTTGATGAAAAGAGGATTAAGGAGGTATTTAATTATTAATTAAATACCTTAGGGATTTGGCAGAATTAAAGATATTAATTAAGTAATACTAATATTACTTAGTGCTTCGGATAAGAGGATGTTTAGATGAAAGTGATAAATTTGGATAAATTAAGTGTCCAAATTTGGATGTCTACATTTTTCCCCTCTTTGAGATGGTGTTACGAAGTAGCATCATTTCAAAGATCATTAAAACATAGAACCTAGAAGAAGATGGTTAGATTGGGAAAGATGCCCCAGTCATCCAAAGGAGTGATTAGGAAGGGAAAAGGAAAATGATGAAAATTAGGGATGAAGGATGCCCCCTCGAGAGGACATGCGGGTTGAAGAGAACATGTATGTGCTCTCGAAATGGATGATGCGATGCTAAGGGAGATGAGGAAGATGATGCAAGTGGATGGGTAAGAGAGTAAGTGATATGGAGATGGATAAAGCACGAATGGACGCAGAGACGAAGATGATGTTGCCCCAGTCAAGGTTCAAGCCACAAGGGGTGTGAGGATGGATGGAGTGTTGTCAATGAGGGAATTAAGGATCCCAAAACAACACGAGGATAGAGAAGGATACATCCCACCGAGTGGTATTGATGAGGGAAGGATACATCCCAAAACACCACTAAATGATAGGGAAGAATACCTCCCGCTGATGATGATGAAAGTGTTGTTGATGAGGGAAGGATACATCCCAGAACAACACCAAAGAGATAGGGAAGAATACCTCTCAATGATGATGATGAAAGTGTTGTTGATGAGGGAAGGATACATCCCAAAACAACACCAAAGGGATAGGGAAGGATACCAATGGATGATGATAATGATGGGTCAAGGCTAGTAACGAGACTGGGGACAAGACCAAGGATATGATTAGATGATTCAGGCTAAATAGAATGGATGGGGATAGGATGAAGATGTGAGATAAGGATGAAGGATGAATGGATGGGGGGATACATGATAGAATGGAAAATGAAATGCAATCCTAATGCAATTTTCCATCTTCGGAGCACTGATTTTTGCTATAGCATAAGACACCAAGTGCCAGGGTATGTGGAACCAAGGCGGAATAGTGTCTAATGCATAAAACAAACACAACAGACAAGAAGGCTATCCCAACACCCCAAGGTCACAAAGACCTTGGTCGGGCCAGGGATTGAGATAACCACAAGCACGAAAGGATGCCCCAGCATAACACAAGACCTCAGGGATCTTGGTGGGTACTACGTGGGACAACCAAGAAGACATAAATAGACATAAAAAAGATCAAGATATGCCCTATGTTGACCAATCAAACACACCAATATGATGGATTATGGCGGCCTTGGATATGAAGTGATAGGGAGCTCAAATGATAAACAAAACCAAAAGCATCAAAAGATGCATAATCAATTTCAAATGTCCATTGCCATAGGATCAAGGGGATGGATGGGATTGATGAGGTATGTTAGGAAGGATGCATCCTGTTGAGACCGATGATGGATACTAAGCTAAAAGATCGATATGACATAGGATATTCAAAACTGATTGGATTTGTTGATACAAGTGGATCTTGTTTGTTAAGAACCAGCTAGATAAGGGCATAGCTTGACGACGCGACATGAGAGACATGACACAAGACATGAGACTAACACATCCTAGCGACCTAGGGGCTCGGGGGCCGATCAAAGATTAGCCTTGCCTACATGGAAGCGCAGAGCCCTCATAGTTCGATAAAAGGCTGATGACTGACCATGATGGAGATTTCGATGGATGACCAAGATAGGATGGAGAACAGGAGAAAAGTGGACAATATAGATCGATGATGGATGGAACCCCGGGGGCAGATCAAATGACCGACCTTGCCTACGTGAAAGCGCAGGGGCAACGTAGTTCGACAAAAGGCCACAGACAAGTGATGGATGAAAGATGATGAGATAACCCTAGATAAGGGTTTAAAATGATGGAACCGACACGACAAAACAAGATAGACCTGTTGGATTGGATTGAATTGGAGGATAGTGACTATATAAAGCTCAGGGATGGGATAGTTATCCAAATCATCAAAGATGAAGTGGGCGAATGACATGCCATAGAGATGAATGATGAAGTGATGAACAATGAGATAGAAAAGATGTGTAAAAGAAGCAGAGGTGATGATGATAAGATAGATGACATTGGATTGTGTGGGGAAGAGCCTATAGCTAGATACCAATGACAAGGGATTATGAGATGGGATGAGAGGAGGGGAGAGGATGGGGGGAGGAAAATGATTGTTTGGGTGGATTGGATAGAGGGATAAGGATTTGGATGAGGAAAAGGTGACCAGATGGATAGATGACTGAGTCTTGGAACTAGAAGGTGAAGGGTGGGAACAGGTGGAAGATTACTCATAATGAGTAAACGATTGATCAAGATTATGGAATGAGAGTTTGAAATGATAGAAGGAGGTTTGATGAATGAGTGAATGGATTTATTAGAATAGATGAATAGGACAAAATTGAAGAAGATGGAGGGAGGGATCTTAAGACTTTGTTCGGTATCCAAAGACATTGACTGCAGATGGATGAAAGCTCAGATTAGGGGTGTGGCTAAGCTCAGATTGGGATAAGATTAAAGCTCAGATGAGGATTGGATTGAAGACGAGAATGATTGAAGGATATGATTGGATTGATTCTACACGAGTTCGGGGCTTAAAGGGCGTAAGGTGTTGACAAGCAGATTTTTCCCGATTTGGCAATTTTCAAAAATTGTCAAATTTTGCCATTTTAGGAAACTTCATGGTCGTATGTTTGAGAGTCCCAATTTTTTCTAAGAAATACCCATTGGTGAGATAGGATGAATTGCCAACTAACATCCTAGATATGAGATATGCATTTTGAGTTATGAGTGAAAACAATTTTTCAAAATGCTGGAGAAAAACACTAAATTGGGATTTTGAGGGTCAAGATGAAACTTTTAGGCCCTGAAAATGGGTCAAAACGGGGTCCAACGACTTTTAAAGAAACCAGTTGGAAATCCACTCGTTGTCGCGTAACGCAACTCCCCGTCAAATTTCAGCTCAAACGGACACCCGAGTAAAAAGTTATGGCCTCCGGAAGTGTCAATGTAAAAATCAAAAATCAATTTTGAAAATTCCAAAACATGGGTTTTGTTCGCGGAGGAAAATGAGGAACTGGGTTGAAATCAGTTTTCCGAAAAAGACAGCAAAAATGTGATTTTTGGGCAAGATAAGGGGCGCGCCACAGTGGGGCGTGTGCACCCCGGGAGGGAGGGCGCACACGCCCCGACGGGGTGGAGCCGCCCCAGGAGGGAGGGCGCACACGCCCCGACGGGGCGGAGCCGCCCCAGGATTCTTTGGCATGGTACATTTGAGAAAAGAGAAAAGATTGAAAAGATGTGTAGAAAAAGTAAAAGTGATGGCGATGAGATAAATGGCATTGGGTTGCATGGAAGGAGGCCTAAAGCCAAATACCAATGACAAGGGATTGTGAGATGGGATGAAAGAATGGATAGAGATATAGGGATGGGGGATGGGAGGGATTGTTTGGATGGATGGGAATATAAGGATTGGGAGATGAAGGGGATGCTATGATAGATGATGTCTCCAAGGACTATGTCACAAAGGAAGCAGATGCCCCCACTCTAGATGTCATATATAAGGAGGCATAAGGGATGGGAGATGAGTGGATGGGAAGATAAAGGAGATAACTAGAGGCGGATAGGATGAGTGACCAAGGAATATGATAGAGCATGGAGGAAGGGAATGTATACCAAGAGGTGTCCAAAGCATGTATAGATAGGTCCCCCTGTTTTGATCAAGATCACAAGAAGGATGGAGGGATGGGAGATAAATGAGATGGTAGGATGCGGAAGAGAGATGGGGTGGGGGGATTTATGAAGAGGATGGATAACAGGAAGATAGGTGCATAGCTGGAAGCATAGCGGATGGAGGGAATGCATATCAGGAAGTTGCCCCCAAGTGTAGATAGGGATTTATGCGTGACGCCTGTTTTCCAGGTTTTCATCATGGTACTTATCCAAGGTGCTTGTTTGCCAAGTTTTCACCATTGGACGAATTATTTCTCTTTACTTTTTTTCCTTTTTTTTTTGAATTTTTGAATTTTTGAATTTTTGGATAGTATGTAGAAGGAGATGGATAAGGATAGGGAGGCAAATGAGTGGATTTAGAAGACATGCGATAAGGATATGGACGGAGGACTCAAGCATCAAGTTCTATATGAGATAGTAAGAGCCCATGTTCGAACTGACTGTTGGATGTTGGTACAAACTTATGCATGATTGTAAATTAGAGGGATTTGAAGGGGTTGATACATGGGATAATGGATGGGATGCTGGAAAGGGTATGGATAGAATGATGGGGTGGACATGTGATGGGGAGATGTGTTCAGGACCAACATTGGCACATGTGGTGATGGATGTGAAAAGATAATAGGATTAAGGGATGGAGAATGTGGGGATAATGGAGGAGATGAAATGGTGACTTTCGGGACATAAGGACCCAAAACAGACTTAGGAGATGAAAGGGGTGTATGACTAGCTTTTAGATTAGCGACTTTGGATGTTCTAACAGATTTTTCATGTGATGGCATTGCATCTTTTTTCTTTGGGATCCACATGGTTTTGATCTTTGCTTTGGTGGCTCTTTGCGAGCTATAGATTTGATTTTGATTTGGGATTTTGTTTTTCTTTTCTTTACCATGTCTTTTAGAGGGGACATGGGAAGCTTTAGGTTCATGTAGGTGTTTAGATTGATGCATTTTTCCTCTTGCATCCAAAGTGCTTTTAGTAGCCATGGGATGGGTGTGAGGAGATGGATGGTGTGGAGCAACGAAGATGGGAGCATGGGGATTATGCGTAGACGGAGGATGTGCGGGTATGTGCCTTTGTTGATCCTGATTAGGGGACATGTGAGAGGGATGTTTATAATGGATGAAATGGATAGGAGATGAATGGATGAAAGGATGAGATGGAGGAGGTGATCTTGGGATATATGGATCCAAGATGGATGGAGTGAATGAAGGATGGGATATGGTGGATGGAGGGATGTAAGGACCCAAAATGGATGGAGCAGATGAAGGAGGGATATGGACGGTGGTTTTGAGGTGACATGATAGAGGAGGAGGGATGGCAACATATGTTCTAGTGGGGCGATGGGAAGAGCCAACATTTCTTTTGGGAAAGGCTCGTTGAGGATGTCTAGAGGTTGTACCAACATCTTTAGATTGTGAGTCTTGGGAAATAGGTCCAAGACCTTGCATGCAGACTTGTTCTTTGACTTGGATGGGCTCTAACATACCTTGCTCATGAAGGCCTAGACCTTTTCCTTGATAGCTCATTTTCTTGAGCATGCGATCCATGATAGTATTTGTGTTATTCAGAAAACATGATGCGAATCCATTATTAGGTGGAGGATGATGGGCGGTAAATACACTATGCTTTTCTTCTGTGAGGAGGCCACCATGGAAGAATGTGAGAGTACCAAGGGGATATGCAAGCGATGTAGGTATAGCAGTTTTAGGCGATGATGGGGGATCATGAGAGGGAGATGGTGGGATAGCAGCATGTAGATGGGTGGTATCAGGAGAGGGATTAGGGGATATGATAGGATTTGGATTTGTGGTAGTGGGATCATGCAATGGAGATGGAGATGGAGTGGTGGAAGATTGAATGATAGGGGGATCATGGGATGGAATGGATGGGGGACTGTGATCTTGTGGTAGACTAGATGGGATAGTAGGATCTTGATCTGGAGGAGGGGATATGTTGGCATGCTTTGGATCAAGCTCTTGGCATGATGCATCTTGTGTGGATGGAAGGATAATAGAGTGTTGGAGAGACTCTTCAAGTTGGGGAGATGGAAGGATGGAGGATTCGATGCAGTCATCAGAATGGATTTGGGCATCATCGATGGGTTCGATGACTCTTGGAGTAGAAGGTGGATGTTCAATGGATTCAACGGATTTAAAGGATGTGATGGTAGGAGATGGGGGCTTGGTGGATTCAGAGGGTGTGATGGTAGGAGATGGGGGCTCGATGGATTCAGAGGGTGTGATGGTAGGAGATGTGGGTTCAATGGATTTAGAGGGTGTGATGGTAGGAGATGGGGGCTCGATGGATTCAGAGGGTGTGATGGTAGGAGATGTGGGTTCGATGGATTTAGAGGGTGTGATGGTAGGAGATGTGGGTTCAATGGATTTAGAGGGTGTGATGGTAGGAGATGGGGGCTCGATGGATTCAGAGGGTGAGATGGTAGGAGATGTGGGTTCAATGGATTTAGAGGGTGTGATGGTAGGAGATGTGGGTTCAATGGATTTAGTGGGTTCAATGGTTTCAATAGTTTGATTAGTGCTAGGTGTGGTATGGAGAAGGCTCTCATCACTAGTTACCGTGGATGATAGATTGGGATGGCATGGTTCCATGACTTCAAGATGTGGAGTTGGGGGTGGCTTCTTTGTTATAAGTCCTTGGAGAATTTCATGAGTGAGGGACTTGAATGTTCTAGGTTGAGATGGCGTGGTAGGAGTGGATGAGGGATTATGGATTGGTGGACTAGGGTTAGATGGAGGAATGGGATTGAATGTAAGACTATGAGTAGATGGGGGATTAGGATTAGATGGAGGACTAGGACTGGATGGAGGACTAGGATTGGATGGAGAGTTAAGGTAAGGATATTGGAGTGGTGAATTAAGATAGGGGGACATGGATTGTGGATTAGGACAAGAGGATATAAGTGGTGTAGTGGGACAAGAGGATGTGGGGGATGAATTATAATAAGGGTATTGGGATGGTGGATTAGGATGAGGATGTGTGGATGTAGGATTAAGGTAAAAGGGGGTGGATGTAGGATTAAGATAGGAAGATACGAATGTACGATTAGAGTGAGTAGATTGGCATGGAAGATTAGGGTAGTGAGGATATGTGGATGGAGGATTTAGATAGGAGGATGTGGATGGGGGATTAGGATAGGGGTATTGAGATGGTAGACTAGGATAAGAGGATGCGGGTGTTGGATAAGAGGATGATGTAGATGAAGCGTATGATGGACATGATGGATATCCCTTATCAAAGGTAGCAGAAGCAACATGATTAGGAATGGATGAAGACATAACGGGAGAACTCGAGGGGGTGATTGGATTTTGGAAAGTGGGTGGAGAAAGCTTACTAGAGATGATAGTGTCAATGGGATCTATGTCGTATACCTCTTGATCAATAAGACTTTCGTTATCGTCATCAATGCAATTAGAGTTTCCCTTGACCACTATTGATAGAGGATAAGGATTCATGATGGTGAAAAGATAAAGAGGATGGGTAAAAGATTTTGGATGGGAACGGATTAAAGCTCAAATCGAGATTTTGGTCAAGCTCAGATCAAGATTGGACTAAAGCTCAGATTAGGATGATTGGATGATGTGATGGGATTGATTCTGATAATAGGATTTGATTATCAAAAGATGATTGCGACACTGAATCTGCTTCGAGATGGAAGTAGATTGATTGGGTCGAAGGTGATGTGATTGGATTGGATTGGATAAGGTTGATTGGATTTGGCACAGTTGGATTAGATTGGATTGGATTTGATTTGATTTGGATTGGATTTGATTGGATTTTATTTGATTTGATTCGGATTTGATTGGATTGGATTTGGATTTGATTAGATTTGGATTGGATTTGATTGGATTTGATTTGATTGTATTGGATTGGATTTGATTGGATTTGATTGGATTAGATGGGATTGGATTTGATTTGAATTTGATTGGATTGGATTATGAAAGGTGTGAGAGAGAGACCTTAAGCTTGATCACATGAGATTACCCTTAGTAACCCTAGAGCTTTGATTGATTAATAGGATGATTACAGCACCGAACCCACCTTAAGCTAGGAATGGATTGATTGGGCCGAGGATGATAACTTACAACACCGAATTCACCTCAAGATGGAGGCGAATTGATTGGGTTTGAAGTTAAAGACTAATAATCAAGTTCAAGCACTATGGTCAATTCGGGTAACCACTTAGTAATACAAGGTTAGGACGGTTTGGCTATAGGTGGTGTTTGGAGATGTAAATGGTAAGAGATGATTGGTGGATTAGGAAGAAATCAAAATGAATAGGGGGTTAAGGATAATTGTGGAGAATGTATGGGGATTTAGAATGGTTGAACGAAAGTTTGGAATAATGAGATGGAGGTTTAAAAGGGACAAATAGAGATTTTTGAAGGTTTAAAGTGACAAAACGAAGGTTTGGAATGATGAGGTAATGGTTGGGAATGGTGAAATGAAGGTTTAAAGGCTGAGTGAATCCAAATGGGGGGATTTCAGGTGTTCAGGAGGGTGTAATTGCACTTCTGTAGCAAAACAGGGGCGTAGCCGCACTTTTGCAACAAAACAGGGGCGTAGCCGCACTTTTGCAACAAAACAGGGGCGTAGCCGCACTTTTGCAGCAAAACAAGGGCGTAGCCGGCCTTCTGCAGCAAAACAGGGGCATAGCCGCACTTCTGTAGCAAAACAGGGGCGTAGCCGCCCCTTCTGTAGCAAAACAGGGGCGTAGCCACCCTTCTGCAGCAAAACAGAGGCTTGGTTTGATGCAAATGGCTATGGCAAGGACTTTAAAATGATAATGATAAGGCCAAATTGTTAGGAATTCATTGGTTTCTCACAAGAAAACACTCTCAAGCAAATACAACCCTATGATTAGTGTTGAGGGTATGGCAAAAGTGGTCTTAATCTAGGATGCACAAGGTATCTAGGGAGTCCTCGATATACTCTCGGTACGTGAGGCACAACCGTGAACACCAGCCCGTCACAAGCGTGAGTCGGGAACCCCAGCGAGATACTGAAGGGCTCGGATCAACTCTTCACGTCTATCTAGGTATCACCCTAACTTCGACACTCCGCCAATTACGACGTGACTGGATTGGGGTACAGCTTTCGCTCTCCCCCCTTTGTATACCCCGCCGGTACGCGTGGTTGGAATCGTCCCTTGGGGTGATGAAATCCCCAAGCAGGTCCCACTATGAAGAAAGCACTAACCGCTTCCAACTACTCGCTAGGCTCACACGAAGTGCAAGGGGAAAGCGGAAACAAGCTAATACTCCCTTAGGGTAACACAAAAAGACAAAAAAATAGCAAGCAATGAATATTATTCCCCCTAATTAAGCTATGTTCTTAGATTAATGCAAATAGCAAGGATAATTTTAAAGAAGATTGAGCAAACAGATAGCCCTGCAAGCAAATATTAGATATTTTATCCCGCTTTCTCCATCAACTTCACAAGAATATGCTGCAAAAGGTTAGCACAAAACACATGTATCCTTGCAAGAACAACGTTAATGAGAAAAAGAACAATTAAATCTGAAATCAAAACACCAATTTTACCTTCCAGGGGGCGCAGTCGCCCTTCTGCAGCAAAACAGGGGCGTAGCCGCACTTCTGTAGCAAAACAGGGGCGTAGCCGCCCTTCTGCAAAAAAATGGGGCATAGCAGCCCTTCTGTGAAAAATGGGCGAGTCGCCTTCGCCAAAATGGGCGAAAGCCGCCTTCAGGAAAAAATGGGTGTAGCCGCCTTCGCGACAAAAATGGGCTTAGCCGCCTCTTTGAAAAACAAGCGAGTCAGCCTTTTGTGAAAAAATGGGTATAGCCGCCCTTCAGCGCGAAAAATGGGGCATAGTCGCCTTCTCGCTAAGAAAAAAATGGGGCATAGCCTTCGCTGAAAATGGGGCGTGAGTCGCCTTCTCAGGTAAAATGGGGCGTACTCGGCCCTTTAGAAAAATGGGCGAGGCTTCACAAGAAAAATGGGGCGTAGCCACCCTTTTGTGAAAAATGGGGCGTAGCCGCCCTTCTGCGACGCGTTCCTGAAAAAACTTAAACAACAACAAACGTGAAATACGGGCACCCGTTTGTGGGTCCCACCGGGCGTGCCAAAAATGTATACCCTGATATTTGCACTTCTCTAAATAAGCAAAACAACTAAGAGATATGAAAAAAAAATATCAAGGACACCTCAAGATTAGCCAAAAGAGAGTGACAAAACACTAAAGAAAGTGGATAGCACAAGACAAACAGTTTTACCTTCCTTTGTAGTTGATACTCTTTTGATTGGCCCTTGCTTAAGATAGGATGTGTGCTCCTTGATGGCTCTATTGAAGATCTTTGCTATGTGCTTGGATGCAAATGCAAGTGGATGTGATTGGAAATTGGATGAGTGCACAAAATGGCAGCATGTAGTTGCAAATTGACTAAGTGTTGAGAAAGAAAATTGGCAGCATAAGGTTATAAAAATTAAAAGTCTTCCCAAAATGCCCTTGAGGAGGGGGTATTTATAGAGGAACTTGAATTCTCTAGAGAATTCAAGGGTCAAGATTGATCCAACAAGGTCAAGATGAAGGGCTATGGTGGGTTGAGAACCCACAAGCCCTCACATCTTGACATGTGGAGGGTGAAGGGGCCAAGGGTGGATGAGATGGAAATGAGTTGTCAAAAAGGTACATGAGGTGGAAAAGGACATGCACCTTGGGGGATGAGAGGATTTCCACAAAAAGGGATTTCTTGTCCCCAAGGTGGGAGTGAAAGGGACATTTGAGGAATTTTGGAATTCCTCAAAAATCTACATGGGAAAAGGAAAGGTGGTTAGGGGGGATAAATGTGAATTAAAAAATTCGCATTCCTAGGATGATCTAGAGGGTAAAAGGTGGGTCGCTGTGGGACTTGGCTCATGTGGAGATTAGACAAGTCCAAGGTTGGTCACATGTGGGATTAGACAAGTCCAAGGTTCTAGAAGCCTTGGAAGGATGGAATGTGAATTAAAAAATTCACATATGTGCTGAGGGGAATTTAGGAGAAGAATAAAAAAAGGAATTAAAAATTCCTTGGAGAATGATTAGGCTTAATTAATCGCGAATTAGAGTGATAAATGAGGATTAGAAATAACTTGTGGTAAAGTTTGAGGATGTGACACATCCTAATCAAGGATTAGGCATGTGCACATCCCTAATAAAGCAAATTAGGAGATGGATTAGATTAGATGAAATGACATGTGAGGAATTAAATAAATGTAATATTTATTTAATTTATTTGATGAAAAGAGGATTAAGGAGGGTAAGGTATTTAATTATTAATTAAATACCTTAGGGACTTGACAGAATTAAAGATATTAATTAAATAATACTAATATTACTTAATTAACTCGGATAAGAGGATGTTTAGATGAAAAGTGATAAATTTGGATAAATTAAGTGTCCAAATTTGGATGTCTACACATACAACCTTCATTATGTCTCACCAAAAACACTTTTATCACTTGTATCGCTGTGACCCTTCATTATCGAGTAGACCATATAGAGAATCCAATTGTTATGCCGAAAGCCCCTTTTATCTCTTGCATGTGTCGCTGTAACTTATCACTCTCGGGGAGACGTTTCATAGAATTCTCTTGTTTCTCTGAAAGTCCACACAACCAAAACTTGTCACCGTGACTTATGATTTCTCCTGCCAATGAGTCCATCTGCCTTATGTATGTCGTTGTAAATTTATGATGTTGGTGAGAGGTCTGCAGATTATAGAGTTATACCGAAACACCCGAGCTCACACCTGTTCGCCAAGATGACACAAACCTCTCGCCAAAAGCCATTCAATAGAAACCTTTAGTAACCCGTCGGTGAGACACCACAAAATTGTTATGACACTCCACCAAAGATCTTAACTTACGCTGATAAGACTAT
>VDFB02377678.1:0-22973 GCA_007258455.2 Sequoia sempervirens | reverse complement strand
TTTTTTTTTTTTTGCAACACCTTACTTATGTTAATAGTCAGTCATAGAGTTGGGGCACGAACACTAACTCATGCTCTCTCCTTGATATTCATATGAGCAGTATTGTTTGCTAATGATTGTAGTCATGTATGGCATGGGTCTTTCCACCAAGATTGAAGCTGAAAGGATATGTACTAGAAATGCAATATTCATATTATAATTACTCCAAAGGAAATAAGGTCTCTAAAATATTTCCATAACTATTTTGATGTGAACTCAAATTTTCAAGGGTCATAATGAAAGGGATAATTAATTTGTTGATGCCAAAGTTAGGGCACAGTTGGAGACCTTAAATTTTCCTAATTAATCCATGATAAACCTCTTAACCATCAAACATTCATAACCTAAGGGTTTTTCCTCTAACCAATAATCTTAAGGATTACCATAGTCCAAGTGATAAAGTTTAGGGATGATTTTATCCACTCAATTTTTAATGTTGGAGGCCACAATGATTCATAATATAGCTATTGTGGAACACTTAGATTCCAATGGTAACAGTGATATTGCTTCTCAATTAACCCATAAACAATCAACAAAAACATTACTATTTAATCAATCATTGATGCATAAATTTCACTACCATCATTATTTCTTGTTCTAAACGAATTCCCATGGGATCCTTAATAACGACATTATTATTAATTCAAAAGCTAATTTAATAATGGTCATGTTAAATAATAAATGGATATATTATTATAAGGATGTAATTTCCCCAATAACATTGGCTCGCACCCATAAAAGGATATGAAAATCACAATAAAACCTTTCCTGGGAATTAGACATTCCAACAGGTGACTTATATCTTCCTATGGACGTTCATTTTGCTTGTCAAACTAGGGGACGTAGACTTTAAATGGCGCGGAAAAATATATGCACTAGGAACTAGTTTCGGTCAAATCTTAGTAGAAATAATACTGGAAAGAAATTCTATCTAAGCCACTGAACGGTAATGCAAAATTCTTTAACTCAACTATGATAGAAACCATAACAACTATGACTAAAACACAAACTATGAACCGGCCTTATGCTGCAAGAACAGTCACAGGGATGGACTCTCTATGCTGCAGGAGCACTATAAGACTGAGTTTGTATGAAAACTTCAAAGATGAAAGTTAACTGAAGATCAATAGAAAATAACAACTAACTAACTAGCTACAGATACTTACTAAGTGGGCCCCCTTAGCAAGCATCTAACGATTACGCAGATGCTAAACTCAGAACTTCATTGAACTTTATTCATGAAAACAGAATGGTATACATTGCTTTGTTGATGTGGAAACTAACAATAAACTCTGTCTTTGCTCATACAAATTCTATTTCTCATTATCATACTGACTCTTACATAATATTTGCTATTACTATGCTTCTAACTTTTTCTATCTATCCCCCCCCTTTTGTCTCTCTCGCGCAGGAGAACTTTTATTTATAAACAGGAGAGCAACTAACTAACTAACCCAATCAAAGAAAGACGTGGAAGTAAAGTATCCTAGAATCAAGGAACAAACTTCATAAATGAATTTATGCATTCAACCCGATTCAGAGAGAATCTAGCGCTCCACTTTTTCCAGATTGACTGTCATTAAAATTCTTTCCCATGGTTTCGGTCAGAGTCTTCATCGGAGCTTCCTCGAAGTCGTGCAGGAAATGGACTTTACTGCAAGGCCGAGATCGGCTATGCTTGACTCAATCATTCTTCAACAACCTACGAAACAAAAGGTACAGATGCGAAAGAAAAGGCATATGGCACATACACGATATCTATTCATTAATCACACATTTTAAATCTACTTCATCATTCAAAAATTGTATATGATATACCAGTCATTTTAGGGAGTCAACGGGCAATAAATGCAATCAAGTCAACACCATGAGCTGCAGGAGTATGAAAGTATTATGCTACAGGATATCCCCATAAAAGTTTTCAACAAAGTTTAAACAGCCATGAAATAACAAAAGTAAAGACATTAAAAGTTTATCATAACATTCAAATTATGAGCATTTTTTAAGCTCATCACTACCCCCTACTGAGCCCAATGCTGGTCCTCCAGCATTAACTTTCCTGGCGGTTTCTCTGAAGTATGTGGTTGCTGCATGACTCTGGAATGGATTTCCAAACTTATAATAAAATCCTCTGAAATCCTGGCACCTTTTATACCTTTGGTCTTCTAATTCATTGTTAAGATTTGTAGCCTAGTGAGGATAGAGGGGCCACATTAGCATAGGGGGTCTGAATGTCAGTGGCAACCACAGTTCAAATCTTGTTTGAAGTCCCAATTGAATATATATGCTGGTTTGTTTGAGAGCTGCTGTGAAATTTAAGGGACCATGTGGTTCTGACTTTCTTAACCCAACAGTTAATCTCTCCCATCTTTTCTCACTTCTGGTATATGCTAGTTTCCAAAATGAATATTGCTGTGCCTGGAATTCATCATAGACTTATTTTCTGATATCAAATATTTTCTCTCTGGCTGAAACATTAGTAACACCATATGTCAGAGCAAACCAATCTTTCAACATTGCATGGGGATTTGAACTTTGCGAGCATAATGGAACATGCTCTGTTTTCTCAGCTTCCTCATAGGTTTTCCACTGCTTGCCATAATTCGCCTCATTTGCTGCCCATGACATAAATGCTCTCAGATGAATATCACCAATATATAGTAGAGGATTCCATTCAGTTTCAAATGGTATTAAAAATCCATGCAAATAGAATTCACACAGAGAATTCCTTAACCAGTTAGGGGCTGCCTGGTATGCTTCATAAAATTCTTTAGCAGTGTGAATGATAGGATCCTGGTTTCTGGAAATTCTCATCAATTGGAACCATAAAAACTATTCTTTAAGGCACAGAGCATAAACTCTAGGTGGTGGTCTACATTCCATAATCTGACTAGTTACTTTTAACATTTCGTCCATTTTTTCTTTCAACTCAGCAATTTCTTGTTTCTGACTTTCAATTTCCTTTTTCAATTTCTTCTTTTCTACTTCCCATAGGCTTTGTTGCATGTCAGTCTGGGCTATGTGTCAGAAATTCAGGGTTTGCAATGTAACTAGTTCCTAATTAGCTTTAACATATTCCATAAACTCAATTAAAAACGTCCTCCTATACACAACAATGGCTTTACAAATTGCAGGGTGAAATACAACTTCACTAGGCACATTCAATTGTTCAATCTGTTCTTGCTCTTGCTACAAGATAAATTCTTCTTGTTGCTATGGTGGAGAAGTTTGTGCTTCCTCCGAAAATTGCATAGCAGTCGTAGCCAAATCATCAAGATTTGGTAACCCTTGCTCATTGTGCCTTGTTTCTTTTGTCTCAACTTGTTCCTCTTCAGGAACGAATGAACTCTGAGCAGCATTCTGAGACTCATTCTGAGAAACATTAAATTCAGATTCAACAGACCCTTCTAAAATTACAATCACCTCAGGTTGCGGTGAAGCAGGGGAGGTCTTAAATTATTTCCTTGTGGAAACCCTTGTTGGCACAGATGCGGCTGTAGGAGGTGTTCCGGTACCTTTTCTTTTTCTTATTTGTTCAGAGGGCTCTGCCATACCAGAGGATGACGGTGAACTGGTAATAGCAATAGGTGTTGCTGTAGGAGAAACGGCTACAGGGGAAGGTGCTGCAGGAGAGGAGCATTGTCTTTTCTAAAAACGAGGGTCAGATTCAGGGGACCCTTCTGCCTTTGTTTTTCCTTTCTCTCTCCTAGTAGCAGACCTAGTTTGTACCCTAGCAGAGGATTCGGGTGTAAAAGCTGCAAGACTAGGTGCTATAGGAGTAGATGACCCTTGTCCTGTTCCACTAGTAGATGCAATTTCTTTCTTCTTTCTTTGAGGCCGTGGGGTAAATACCCTAGGAGGTTGTGGTATTTGCAAACTCTTTCAGGCAATAAATTATTGCCAGAAGAGAGGTGAGACGTCACTCAAAGAGCGCTCAATTAGTAATTTAATAAGGCCATGATGAGTGATAGAATTGTCTTTCCCCTGTTGAGTTTCGTGGGCACTTTGTTCTAAAAACTTTAACAAGAAATTTGAAACATTCACAACTAACCCATGCCTCATATGGCTTAATAATTTAAAATGATGAGAATGCAGGTAGGAAAAATGGCCTTCACAAGTTAAATACCTCATTATATAAGTGGCATACTCTGAATATGGAGGAGGCAGCGACACACGCTTGCATCCCTACTTGGAGACTTCCAGAGGTCCATTAGCAGGCATTGAAAACTCAGCCCTTGCAGCTGCAGCATCTGAAGAAAAGTTTTCTCCAACGGCCAGGAGCCCGGTTACTTCAGCAATTCTGTCTTGGGTTGCAACAACTGTTAGACCCCATACAATGGCTTCCCCTTTAGAAAGTGTTCTCAAAAATTCTCTAGCAGCCTCCTCATCAAAATCATTTAAGCTCAAGAAATAATTTAACCATCCATAGAGGCTGAATGCGTGGACTGTCTGCGGATTTTGCAGTAACAATTCATGAGCTACAGGCTCATGTCGCACCAACTGACCACCCATATTTGCAGTTTTTTTAGCTGAACTCAATTCCTTGTTGAAGATTCAAATTCTTTATTTCCCTTTCTGCTCTGGTTTTTCTTCTATCATGTCGTCACATTTCTTTCTTTTTCAAAAAATGAGCTTTTTGAACAAGCAGTCTTAATCGTAGTTTACAAGAAAAATATGCATTAAAGAAGGCCATGCGATCACATTTGGAAAGTACCAGAAAAGCATTAAAGAAAGGTTATTTGTGCAGTTATGGCAGCGGCGAAAAGATAGGTTTTAAAAGATGGACTACCCCGCCCCCTACTTAAAGTATGACATGTGTCCTCACATGTACTAAAGAACAAGTAGAGATTCGGGCAATAATGACCGGTACATGCATAGCAGTAAATGAATAGAATAAAATAAATCAAATATGCGATAAGAAAAGATATGGCGTACCTTTGATAATTGCACATACGTGTGAAGAAAGATGACGGCGCTGCATGAGTTGACAAGTGGGAAAGATATCTTAATTAAGGTTGATGCCGACGGATGAAGTGGATGGATGACGTGGGCAGATGAAATGTACGAATGAAATGGACGGATGGGATGGATGGATGGAAGATAAAGAATTGAAATGGGGGCGATAAATAAAAATGGAGAAAAAAAGGGCTTCCTTAAAAAGAAAACCTTTATTATGGGCATGCTTTTTAAAAATTACGGCAACGTTGCAGGAGAAAGGCTAAAGCCTTTAGCTGGAGGAAGAGTAGTGGAAGGAACCTGAACAAACTGTTGCATGAATTCTTCTTTTGACACTGGTTTATGGTACAACTAGAGTCGGTGGCCATTAACTAGCAATTTAAAACGGACTGGATCAATTGTCACCAGCTGTACAGCTCCATTGTCGAACACATTTTCAACCTCATAGGGGCCAAGCCAGCGTGTTGTGAGCTTACCCTAGTTTTTTTGATATCTGGAATCATATAATAGGGCCCAATCTCTAATAGAAAATTTCCTGGTTTTGATATGCTGATCATGCCATTTCTTTCTTTGCTGTTGGATTGCTTTTGTGTGCTGCAGGGCGGCTTTTCTCATTTCGTCCAAAGCATTTAGCTACAGGAGACGGTCCTTCTGTGCTTCAGATAAGTCCATGTTGAGTTCAAGAGCTGTCCTCAAAGTTTTATGTTCAAATTATATGGGTAACATAGCTATTTTCCCATAAAGCAGTTCAAAAGGTGTAAACCCAGTTGTTGTCTTCCATGTAGTTCTGTAAGCCCAAACTGCTTTAGGAAGTCTATTGTTCCAGTCTTTTCTATGGATCTGCACTGTTTTTGTGAGGATCGCCTCAATTTCTCTATTTGTTACCTCCGTCTGACCATTGACTTGAGGATGATAGGGGCTAGATTTCCTATGTTTAATCTTATAGTCATTCATTAGTGCAGTGATCAGATTTGACGTAAACTGAGCTCCTTGATTAGTTACAAGCTCTTTGGGAACTCCAAATCTTGTGAAATTTTGGTCATACAGAAGTTCAGCAACTTTGTTATCTCGGGCATGAGTCATAGCTTTTACCTTGACCCATTTTGTGACATAATCCGTGCAAACTAGAATGTATGACTTTCCATTTGATGGTGGATCAATCGTCCCTTACGAAACCATTCCCCATTTATCAAAAAGGGGTGACTCCGCGACCCGGATATAGTAGCATTCTTTCATCCTCACTTCTAGCCAATCTTCCCATAATGCTAGCATCCTAGCCACACTTCCTTGTATAGGCCACAAATATCCTTGTGTAATGTTGACTGTAGTAATTCTATTGTAAGAACTCTTCATTGTCAGTTTTTGTCAAGAAAATGCCCCCACATGATTCATCATGGCAAGCATGCAAGATATCATAAGTCCCATCTTCTCTTACACATCTTCGCATTACTTGATCAGGTCTAGTATAGAACAAACAATTTGCAATCTAGGTAAAGTTAAAACTTTTCTCTATCAACAACTTCTTTTCTTTTGGGGAAAAGTGAGCTGGTATTCTGTTTGCTGCTAGATAATTAGCAATGTCTGCATACCATGGAGTTTGTGCAACAATAGAGAACAAGTGTTCATCAGGAAACCTATCATCAATAGATTCATGTTCATCAGGTGCAGCTGATTGAAGTCTTGATAAAAAGTCAGCTACAACATTAGCTCTTCCTAGTTTGTCAATGATTGTGATATCAAATTCTTGTAACAATAGGAGCCATCATGCCAATCTACCAGAAATGGCAAGTTTTTTCATCAGGTACTTGATTGCTGCATGATCAGTATGAACGAATATCTGATAACCTGTGACATAATGCCTAAATTTATTCAAAGTATACACTACTGCAAGCAATTCCTTTTCGGTAACAGTATAGTTGGGCTCAGGACCTTGAAGGTTTTTGCTGATAAAGTAGATAGCATGCTCAATTGAATTTTCTTTTTGACTTAAAACTACTTCTATAACAAAATCAGATGCATTAGCATGTATGTGAAAAGGAAAATTTTATTTTGGTCCTTGAAGAACAGGGGCTTTAGTAAGCAAGTCTTTTAGTTGTAGGAAGGATTTTTCACAGGCCTCTATCCACTCAAATTGGGAATCCTTTGTTAACAAGGCATAAAGTGGGCTGGCAATTTTACTGAAGTCTTTTATAAACCTTCTATAATACCCTGCATGACCAAGAAAACTTCTGACATCTTTTTGTTTTGCAGGAGTTTGTAAATTCAGAATAACTTCAATTTTAGCAGGGTCAACCTGAATTCCATTCTTTGAAATATGATGACCTAAAACAATACCTTCTTCCATCATCAGAAAACACTTTTCACTATTTAGAGATAAAATTTTCTCTCTGCACCTTTTCAATACCTTTTCTAAATTCATCAGTGCCTCTTCAAATGTGACTCCATAGGTAGTGAAATCATCCATGTAAATTTCCATACATTCATGAGATATATCAGCAAAGATACTAATTACTGCTCTCTGAAATGTTGCTGGTGCATTACATAGACCAAAAGGCAAGACTGAATAAGAAAATGTTCCCATCACGTGTTGTCTTATCGCGGATCCTCGAGCAATTTTATCCATTGTATCCATCAGAATCCATCCAAAAGGAAAAATATCTTTTGCCGCATTGCTGAGTCTAGTAATTTGATCTACAAAGGTAGTGGAAAGTGATCTTTTAGTGGCACTGTTCAACTCTCTGTAATCCACACACACTCTCCATTTTCCTCCTTTCTTTGGGACAATGACTAATGAAGAAACCCATTGGCTATCAGAAATTGGGTAAATAAAACCAGCATCAAGCAACTTTTGAAGTTCATTTTTCACTATTTCTCTAAGTGTTGGATTTACTCTTCTTTGAGGTTGTCTAACTGGTGAACAATCTTCTTTGATATATATCCTATGAGTACAAACTCGAGGATCTATTCCTTGCATGTCCCCATATTCCCATGCAAAAGCTTTATGTTGTTCTTGTAGCATTTTTAATAAGTCAGCCTCTTGAGACTGTGACAACTTGCTATTAACATTCAAACAATGATCTGGAGACAATTCTATCTGCTTAGCGAGATTACTCATAGAATCAACAGGTAATATTTGTACCTCTTGTGGAAGCAAGTTATGGAAAATTGTCAGAAGTTTAGGCAATGAACTCTCAGAATCTAGTTGTTGTAGGAAACATTGATGATGACTTCCACTTGGATCAGATGAACTACCCGTATCAGGGTTAAATTGCAAAATTTGAAAAAGTAAAGCATCTTCGCTCTAAAGTTGTGAAAATGGATCATTTTGAAGCATCATTAATTGAGCCAAAGAATTGGCTTCTTCAGTTTCTTCCCCCACATCTGGCCAAACAGGTTAGGACAAATCTGGTTGAGGTCTAGTAGGCGGATACAAGGCCAATTTCTTTGTGGACTGCCCATCAGAAATGGTCATATCTCTATAACGACATCCTATAAAAGCATCAGCAGTTGCTAACCATGGTCTACCAAGGATAACTGGGTACCCTCCTAAAGTTGCCTTAACTGATAGTATTGTAAAATCAACAGGATACTCCCAAGATTCAAGAGTGACAATTACATCTTCCACCATCCCATCAGGTTTAACTGTGGAGCTGTCTGCAAGCTGCAGAACTGTGGGTGTAGATCTAATGTTTGAAATATTCAAGGAGTCCATAGTATGCTTTGTCATGACATTAATGGCAGCACCTAAATCAATCAAAATATTTTTTACAACTTGGCCATTTATATGTATCTGCACTATAGGACTTCCAAGGTCAATATACTTTGGAATGACTACATTTCCCAACATTATATTAGCCAATTTTCCTAAAACATGAATTGATTGGGGATCCTTTTTCTTCTGTCTAGGCTTCTTCAAACAAGCTTCTTTAATAGCTTTTCCAAAAATGGGAATATCTTTAATAGCCTGAAATAAAGGGATTTGAATCTGTACATTCTTGAGCTACTCCAGAATGTCAAAAGTAAGTTCTTCTATGGATTTAGATTCAGTGCTTTGCAACCTCTGAGGAAAAGGTGGTTTGTCTTGTCTTTGCAAAACAGGTTCCGCCGAAACTATATCGGGTAAAGGCATATGCTTAGTAGGAACAGCAGGTGCCATAGATTCTTCAAGGGGAGAATCTGGTATTTCAGTAATCAGAGGTGGTTTGGGAGCAGGTAAAGTAGTTCCAGACCTCAGATGGATGTCATTAACGTTTAAGACATAAGCTTGATATTGGTTGGCTTCAGCAAGATACGCAGTTTGCTGTGGCTGCTGGTATTGCTTATTATTGGGATTGGGCAACGGCTGGGCAGGCATAGGCGTTTGCTTCGGAGGGCCAGGATTTGTGGCAGTTGATGCAGGAGGTGGCATGAGGGCCTATTGTTGTGGCTGTGGAAGCTGCAGGAATCTAGGAGACTGGTTTTGCCATTGCTAAGGACCTCTCTATTAAAGATTTTGTTGCCAATTACCTGAAGGTGGGGTCCATTGCCCTTATGGCTGCTGCCAACCTCCTTGAGGGGATTGCCACTGTGGGGTCTGATAATTAGGCCAACTTGGTTGAGGCGAATTCCATGGTGGTGGTGGCCCATATGCATATTGTCATTGGTTATTATAGCCAGAATAAGGATTACCAAAAGTTAAAGTGTCTTGAGGCATACCTTGTCTTTGAGCCCATGGTCTCCTTTGCGCAACAAAGAACACTTGATCATCATCACCTTCTACTAGTTTGAAGTCAGTATGTAGTTGCCTAGCTTTCAAATTAGCCACCATCTTGCATCTGCAATCATGCTTCTTCTGTCTGCAGTATGGACAGAACTCGGCCAAAACTACCTCAGCTTCTACATGTTTCTTCCGAGCTTGCATAGTGTCTAGTTGTGTAGCCATATTATTAATGATGTCCTGCTTGAAATCAGATAGCAAATTTATGATCTCCATCCGGGAAACTCCACCAGAAGAAGACTTCTCCACTGTAATATGATGACCTTGACCTTTCTTAACTATTGCTCGAGAGTAGTTAAGACATATTTTCTTTATATCATCCCAAGGCAGTTGGGTTATATCACCTCCTCCCATCAGGTCCAGGGCATCAATACAGGCATCACTGATTCCCCTTAGAAAGAGTAGTTTATGCGAGTCTTCGTTGAGAGTATGGTTTGAGTTCCTTTTTAGTGAAAACAAAAACCTGGAAATATAATCTTCCAGACTTTCATCCTCCTTCTGCTGAATTCACAATATGTCATCACCTTTGCTGGCACTCTTACAATATTCCTTATACTTTTCAAGGAATTTCGTCTGCATGGCGGCCCAACTATCTACAACACCTCTTCCTAGACTCATGAACCACTTGAGAGCTCCTTCCTTCAAGGTGGAAGGAAATAACTTAAGTTTATGAGCGTCTGTGTTGTAGTCATAACTGCGACAGAGGACATCAAATTCAAACAGAAAAGTTTATGGATCCTCCGTAACCAAGCCATAAAACTTTGGAAGCAAGGAAGAGGGAATGTTTTTAAGATTTTCGGTATCTTGTTGGGGAACAATGGGAAACTCAAATGTAGGAGGTGAATTATTAGGTGGATTATTTTCCATGTCTGGTTGCTGGAATAACAGAGCGAATGGATTTTCCTCAAGTTCGTTATCAGCTGG
Source organism: Sequoia sempervirens (assembly GCA_007258455.2). NCBI lineage: Eukaryota > Viridiplantae > Streptophyta > Pinopsida > Cupressales > Cupressaceae > Sequoia > Sequoia sempervirens. The sequence continues at coordinate 12,298 of VDFB02377678.1, read as the reverse complement.
GTCAAATGGTAGTTCAATAAATAGATTTTCAGGGAGGAACCTTCCCAGTGCGTCTCTTCTTCTTCTATGCATGCAATACAGTATGGATAGTGGCTTGAAAGATATTGAAATTTTTTGACTAATAGACTAAACTAATGCTAAAAATGACTTCTAACAGACTCCTAGCTAGACGCCATCCCTGACAACGGCACCAAAAATGGCTCGCACCCATAAAAGGATATGAAAATCACAGTAAAACTTTTCCTGGGAATTGGACATTCCAACAGGTGACTTATAGCTTCCTATGGACGTTCATTTTACTTGTCAAACCAGGGGACGTAGACTTTAAATGGCGCGGCAAAATATATGCACTAGGAACTAGTTTCGGTCAAATCTTAGCAGAAATAATACTGGAAAGAAATTCTATCTAAGCCACAGAACGGTAATACAAAATTCTTTAACTCAACTATGATAGAAACCATAACAACTATGACTGAAACACAAACTATGAACCGGCCTTATGCTGCAAGAACAGTCACAGGGATGGACTCTCTATGCTGCAGGAGCACTATAAGACTGAGTTTGTATGAAAACTTCAAAGATGAAATTTAACTGAAGATCAACAGAAAATAACAACTAACTAACTAGCTACAGATACTTACTAAGTGGGCCCCCTTATCAAGCATCTAACGATTACGCAGATGCTAAACTCAGAACTTCATTGAACTTTATTCATGAAAACAGAATGGTATACATTGCTTTGTTGATGTGGAAACTAACAATAAACTCTGTCTTTGCTCATACAAATTCTATTTCTCATTATCATACTGACTCTTACATAATATCTGCTATTACTATGCTTCTAACTTTTTCTATCTATCCCCCCCCTTCTGTCTCTCTCGCGCAGGAGGAGAACTTTTATTTATAAACAGGAGAGCAACTAACTAACTAACCCAATCAAAGAAAGACGTGGAAGTAAAGTATCCCAGAATCAAGGAACAAACTTCATAAATGAATTTATGCGTTCAACCCGATTCAGAGAGAATCTAGCGCTCCACTTTTTCCAGATTGACTGTCATTAAAATTCTTTCCCATGGTTTCGGTCAAAGAGTCTTCACCGGAGCTTCCTCGAAGTCGTGCAGGAAATGGACTTTACTGCAAGGCCGAGATCGGCTGCGCTTGACTCGATCATTTTTCAACAACCTGCGAAACAAAAGGTACAGATGCGAAAGAAAAGGCGTATGGACATACACGATATCTATTCATTAATCACACATTTTAAATCTACTTCGTCATTCAAAAACTTTATACGATATACCAGTCATTTTACGGAGTCAACGGGCAATAAATGCAATCAAGTCAACACCATGAGCTGCAGGAGTATGAAAGTATTATGCTACAGGATATCCCCATAAAAGGTTTCAACAAAGTTTAAACAGCCATGAAATAACAAAAGTAAAGACATTAAAATTTTATCATAACATTCAAATTATGAGCATTTTTTAAGCTCATCAAACATCACTAAACAAATAGAAGGAGGTCTAGTTATTATCGTAAGTAGTAATAAGGGTTGTTTATATATTTAAACGAAAGAAATGATAAGAGTATTGGTTGTGTCCTAGAGCAAAATCTACGTTTGCAAAGAAGTGTCGTTGGTATTAATAACAACATTTGGGCTACCTTCCACACATAATTATAAACTAACATTATTTTTGTTCTAGCCCGCGTGGCTAAAATCACATGAGTGACTAATATGATTATCAATAAAACCTTTATACTAAACTAACTTACTAACAACATTAATATTTATAATTCATGTTGCCACCAACTTCATTTAACTCCATTTTTAATATTTAACATAGGTCCTCATCTCAAAATTACCATCACATTCTTCCCATTATTTAATATGGGTTCTTATGTTGATTTTAATAGAAGAGCTCGAAATAGTTGCCAAGTTATTATTTATCTAATCATACTTTATATTGAAATACATAATATTGTTTAATTTATGCTCACCATAGCCATTTTTATGCTCACCGTTGATTGATTTAAAATACATAATATTGATTAAATTTGGGGTCGTGGTATTATATTATCTCATATATTAGTCTCAATAGTACTCATACTTTCTTAATAACTTGCAGTTCTCCAACTACGATAAAATTTATTTCCAATAATACAATTGACGCCCTGGCTTCCCGCAATTAAAATTATCTCGTCAAGAGGGAGGGTAATTTTTCGATTCTATAACTAGGAGCCTACCTCATGATTCACCAAGATACCAACTGATAATACCAACTGATAAGCTGATTTGACAAAGGCGTTGCAATACATCTGATTTGATAATATTACATTTTATTCTCATTTAGAATTCAATTTGGTAAGCATATTTCCGCCATTAGATTACATCTGATTTCAATTAATTGTTACCATTAACGTAGTGAATATCTTCGCTCACTGTCGGGTAGTCTAAATTTAATACCACACCAACTGTGGCCGTCCATTCTGTAGGTATGATATAAGGACTATAAACTTTCTTTCAGGCTACAGTTATGACAGCGGCTAACCTAGGCTAGGCTATGCGACTGGCAGTACTCACTCTTTACTCAGCCTAGACATTGTACTACACAATAGGAATGGTGTGGAGAGGGAGGCGTCTGGTATGCTGTCCCCCTATATTGTCATAAAAGCTTCGCTCCCATCTTTCACAGGATTAAATAGTATGGTGTGATAATTACGTTTCTTTGTCCACTCACATTGTACGACTTACTTCTGCAAATTGACTTTCGGTCCAACTGAAGCGGATGCTCCATCAACACACCCTCTAGCTCGCCTCCTTATAACTATGGAGAGGTACTATTTTTTTTTTTATAAACGCTGACCAAGCTATCATGGTTAGTTTCCACATTAATTTCATAGATAGATTTACGTACGTGGTTGGATTTTGCAGATGAAGATGACAGACAGATTAAATGGTGTGACCGGAATTATGACTCGCACAGCAACCCTTTAGACATGAATTTTCTAACAAGACTGAAGAAGGTACACAACTAGATTATTTACAGCTAGCAATTACACCTTAGTGCGCCAAAGGTACGCTGAAGACGAGGGGAATGTCAGTTAGGATAAATTCGAACTAATTTTAGGATCTTGGCTGTAATTTTCATTTTAGAGAAACATACTCCCAAAACCCTGTCGAAGTCTTATTTTCAGGCTGAAGCGCGCCAAATTGGAGCAGAAATAAGGTCGATACCAGGGAGGGAGAGATTATAGAGTGGATACCAATAGCGGCGAGGGAGGCAGAAATAAAAAGGAAACAGCGAACAAAATGGCTGGGGAGAAAAAGACGATGAGAAAGCTACAGATGTTCAGAGAAAGCTTTAAAACAAACGTTGATAGCTCGTCCCACTAAGAAGCTTGGTGAGATCTGTCAACAGCATTGATTATTTGTGTACTAAAGCAGGTTGGCTCAAACGTCATGAAAGGAGCTTTCTTTACACGCAACCTATCCCAGAGAAAAAGTAATATTTTCAATCCCAAATCTACTTGAACTACTTATCTTATCCATTCTAATGATGTCATCGGTTCTGAGTGGTAGACGAAGGCTTTATGGATTTAGCTACGAAGATCCCACCCAACTATTTGCTGGTGCCAAGGCAAGAATATGTGCCTCGAGTATCGTTTCAGCTATGACCCAAAATGCCTTCACTATTTCCAGACAGGAGTCTTGCAGATTTTCTGAAATTGAATAGTGTTTGACACAATGTACAGTTTTCTTTTAATTTTCATTTTGTTTTTGTTTTCCTTATCAACTCATATGAAGCAGATTCAGTACCTTTAAAAGAAAGTTTTCTGTTACTGCATTAACACTTGTACACCAATTTACAAATGTCATTTGCGGTTATTTACTTAGTTCAGAGTAGGTTTTGTTTGATATTCTCCAAAACAAGGGAAATAAGCACAGTTGGCAGAACTATACGGAATGATTCACAGTTTGCTCAGGTTTTCGAGAATGAACAAATCTCAATGCTATTTAAGCGCTGAACTAAGAGAGATTTGAAACACACACCCATTATAATGTAACTGGTTATTGTCCTTATCATCTTTTTTGTTTATTCATTTATTTCGTTCAAAGTGAATTTTATATATGGAATGCTCTTTTTAATAAAAGTTCATTTAGTTCCAATTGAAGCATTTTTATTACAACCACTTTGTATTAATCTTTTCATGATTCTAAAAGATAGAAGATGATATGTACCTAGCATCTATTTATTACAGGAAGAATGGCTCCCTATACACCCAATTGTATATATATATTTATTTATATTTCGTACTCACTGTATTATATAAATTATGAAACATATTTTAAAAGCAAAATTGTTGGCAAGGCCTAAATTGAGGCATCTTTATTGACATTATAACTAGATTAAAATTTGCATGTTATGCATACATTTCTTCTCTGAAATTCTTACTCATACTACAAGAAGCAGTGTCAGATTTTTTTTTTTATTTCTATGAACCTACGTTAAGAAAGTGAAGAATATTCTCTTCATTCATTACTAATCTCTACTAATACAATCCCTCTTCCTTACTAATCTGATTGAAACATACTATTTGTTAATGAGTTCATATAAAAAGAATCATTACAAAACCCTAGCTAAGTATTTCAAAAGATCTTTGCTGCAACATTCTTGTAAAAGAAAGGAGAACACTCATTTAAATTAATATCATACCAATGATAAAAGATGACTCTAATAAATCCTTCTTTCTCCTTACATTTTTTTTTGACACAACCCATTATTCCCGTGACTTCAAGCATAAAACACCTTCATGGGAATATAAACCCCAACTATAATTTCTATTATGAACAAATTTTAGATCCTTTCATTTCAGAAACAAAGGTTTCAAGTGGAGGTATTAAGGGATAAACTCAAACACTTTTTTTGTCAACATTTTCACAAGGAGTTCATGCTAAATGAATGAAGCTTGCTCTTTTCCATTTTCTATCATATTACAACAAACACTAGCTTTCCATATTACAACAAATTTACAGAATTACAATGAAAAACACACACGATTGGGGCTTGCTCTCCACCCTACCATAATGGCGTCATGGAGCCTCGCGGACTCTAGCCATACCCCCGAGCAATAAATTATTGTAGCTCCATGATGATCAATGGGGTCTTTTCTCATTTTTACAAAGGATTAAAACTAACATAGCACAAATTTTAGGCATCTTGGTCCTCTACTTTCTATTTTCAATCATGATCCATACACTATGTCACCTTCTTACAACCATCAAACAAAGGAAAATGGAAATAAAAAAAGAATAAACTTATCTCTTTCCTCTAGGTGGAAGAATTGAACTCTTTTTGTCCATCTTTTATCTCCAAGCCAAGCCATCATGATCCCTATCTTACCAAAGAGGTGGATTCCTCCCTCCTTCTCATCCTTTCTTCCTTCTTCCCTTAAGTTCTCCAAGAGGAGAAGTGGGTAACACCCCACTCATTCTTCCTCTCCCAATTATATAGGAGTTTCAACATGCAACTCTTGGGTGAGGAGGTGTGAAGTGTACCTACCTTCATCAATGAGAGTCTTTTCCTTATTAAAGAGGAAACATGCACTTGGACACCTCCCCATCCTTTTGTTTCATCTTCTCCTCAAAACTCGTCACTCTCCATTATGAGGACTTTTTAGGGGTCAAATCATGTCCTTAGGGCACTATTATTTGCCTACTTGACCCCTACCACTATGGTATAGACCCTAGGGGGTTTATTTATGCATCCGAACCCAAGAAATTGACCAACAACCCTCCTTAAAAACCCACTTAAGGTTCCATCCGAGTTTCACACTTGGATAAAAGGGTTTCTAAATCTTAACCCCAACTTACATCTCACATGACACACAACTAAATACCTTTTCAACCCAAAAGAATAATCACAATAACTCTATTTCCTTTTAAGTTCCAAAATAAGAAAATCAAATGCATAACCACAAGACGATGTCTTTCAATTTGTTCTCACTAGTTTTTCCCTTCTCATATTGGCACCCTTTCTTACCTACACATTACCAATGAAATCATAAGCAACAATCGTATATCACATTGATTTGGTATCTGAAATAAGATTTTAATTGTACAATAATTTCATTAAAATTTCAATTCGTATTCATAGTTTACAAGTGCCTAATACCTTCATGGAAATGATAATAAAACATCTCAATAATGAAACACAAGCACATTGTCACGAAATCACACTATGCATTGTCTAAAATATATCTAATCATCTATTTAGGAGAAATATATAACAAAATTAAGATTGTATTATTCACATGCGAAGCGGGGTCTTACAAGGGATGCAACTTTTGTTATTTCACATCTTCAGTGATGATTAGTTTGGTTAAGTAGAAAGGATCTCATGTTTTGTGCGACTAGAGTCTGGGATGACTCGTTGTATTCCATGACTAAATGTGTTCTCTTTAGTATTGTACTCCCTCTCTTGTGACTAGAGTTAGTCATGTAGTTCATGTGTTATGAAACTTGAGAAATTTGATATTTTTATTTTATTGACTTTGATTAATTTACTAAATGTTGTCTAAGCTAGCATTGAATTTTTATTTGTGTTTATGAGTAAGTATAGCCATCGAATTTTTTGAAACTTATTTATCTCATGACCTTTATGATCATGTGTGAATTATTGTTGAAAGTGTGCACATTTTATGCCTTATTGTTGAAATTGACTTTTTCTTTCCCTTGGTTTTGATTTACTTTATTAACGGCAGATATGCTTGAATGTTTTAAATTGTTGGTCAAGTTTCATGTTATGTTCTCTATCGTGTCCATGTTGAACCTCCGATGGATTGTATGAGGGAGTATAATATGGAGAATGTACTAGTTCTTGGTGTGTATGTTGCTAGAGTTGATAGATTGAAATTATTTTGATTCATTGTTAGATGCAAGTGATTATTGTGTGAAATGACGAGAAAGTTTTGAAACAATTGGTGTTGTTATGGATCAATTGATATGAGCATATTTTTGATTAATGTTGTCTTCATGTCTAGATAGTAAAAAGGATGTTGAATGGAATTTGAGAATATGCTTAAATGTTGATTCCTAATTATATATATATATCCATGGGATATGAGAGAACTTGTATTATATATGGTGAAATAGCAGGTAATGGTAGAAAGAATGTTAGTTGGGGACACAAAGTAGTTCTGTAGTGGACTTTAGTTAAAGATGGATAAATAGAGAAATAAGGATAACAAATTCTAAAGGGTAAACACAAGAAAAAGGAATAAGTGATAGAAGACAAGGTAAAGATAGATATGAAAGCAAACAAAATAAGAATTTGTGGAATATAAGTCAGATATGAGTTGTGAAATGGTAGAGTGAGAAAAATATTGGAAACATGAATTGCTAAATCAAAAGTAGATATTTTATAATGGATAAGAGAATAGGATGAAAATTACTCATGACTATATGAAGGATAGGATGTGGAATGTTGTAGTAGCCCGAAGTTGAAAAGGAAGGAATAGATGAAGATGAAGAAGTGGATTGGAGTTGACACATAGAGTGTATTGCAAATAATTGAAGAAAAGTGTTGCAGAACTACAAAGGGATAAGGGAATTTATTGAATAGTAATCCAAGCTAGAACCAACCAATAGTTGGTAATGAAAGTAAAATTAGAAGGATAGAGAGGGATGAGTGCAGATTGGTTGAGGAAATTATATTATAGTGAGATGGAAGAAAGGTTGGGAGGATACTTGGAAGAGATGAATAAAAGAGATTGTGATTCTACATAAGACGAAGGTGTAGACTATAATTTAAGTTTGAATTGAGGCAATAGAACATGAATAAGAGATAGTATAAATAGATGTAGATAATGAGAGAAATGAGATAAGTACACAAAAGGTACAGGTGTATATGTATGGAAAGTTCTAAACCAGATTTATCAAAGGAAACATGGATAGTGAGTGTCCTAGTCTCAGAGGAGTTGTATGCACAATGGTTGGTTTTGACCAATTGGTGCACCGTTGGAGATTAGTTTATTGTTTCGAGACATCAACCTAGTGTTGGTTAGAAGGAATGATCTTTTGAGAATATGTGCTTTTTCAAAATTGTGATACTTGATTATGCTTGTATATGCCTATGATGGACTATGATTTATGTCTCATCTAGTGGGCATTAAAAGCGTGATTAATTTCTTATGCTTGAATTTTGTGATGTCATTCCTTTATGCTCTAAAAAATAATCCATATGTCACTTGGATGTAATTAGAGGGTAGTTGTACCATGTGTTGTTATATGCATAAGTCTAAGCAAATGTATCATGTATGTGGTGTGCATGATTGGCATACTTTGGAGGTTCAGAATCCAACAATGGTACTAGTGGAGCCCACTAGGATTTTGGAGAGGTGCAACGTTAAGTTGCAGAACTGAGATGTTGTGCAGTATAAGGTCCAATGGGACCAATATTCAGTGGATAGTGCCACATGGGGGAATGCAGAGGATATTGATAGATCATTCCCGCATCTAAGATTTTAGCATAATTTTTATTTCTACATATTATGACTTTTATTATATACAAAGGATGTTTAATACTTTATATGTACATGTTTTGTAATAAGGCATAGAGACAATGTCTCTTCCAAGTGGGAAAGGATGTCACATCTCAGAATTTGATGCTAATTGTACTTACTTTATGTGGAACTGATTATGGATTATTGTGAGGTAGAATAAAAATAATATGCTATTTTGAAAGATGAAATAAGTAAATAATTATTTTATTTTGAAAAGATGAAAATGCAATGAATATTATTTTGAAGTGATGCAATATAGAAAATGTTATTTTGGAATGATGGATTATTTTGCTCGGATTTATTTTTGGACACTAATCTATTAATGGTACTGAGTTCTGTGAGTTGTAGGTTGCTCGAAGATCAAGTGTGGTTAAGGTAGAGGAGTAGCTACGGTAGGGTTAATATGGAATGGTCTCTCTTACACACAATACTTAGTAAACATATAGTTGCATTTAGTTCATTTTATTTAGATAATTATTTTATATTATTCTTACTTTATAGTGGTTATTTAATTTAATTGAGTGTAAAATTAAATGCACTTAGAAAATAAAAGAATTGGTTTTATTTTATTTTAATTATTGATTTCATTTGAAAATTAAATGATATTTATTTATTATTTTGAGGATAATTGTGTTGCATCACAAATAAATCATCTTTTCTTTTAAAAATTAGATTTACTGGATAAACTTGAAATAAATCTTGGAAAAGAAAGAAAGATTTTCAAAAACAAATCAATGAGATATGAAACATTAGAAAAGAAGAAAACTTGAAGAAAATATGTTAAATTTAGAAGAAAAAAAAAACAAAGGAAAACAAAGATGTGAAAAAGAGAGAGAAAATAATAAAAGATAATAAAAAATCTTATTCTTTTGACCAGAAGATTCATTTTGAATACTAGATTCATTCTCTCTATCTTTCATTCTGCAAAAATAATAACTGAAGTAGAGTAGGGACTAGGGAATTTGAGAAACGTAGAAAAAGAACAAGGGAAAGAGAAGGAGAACAAGAGTGAACCAAAACAAAAAGTCTTTACTAGGTTTTTAATTCATTTTCCAATGGATTTAATTTCAGAATGTGTGAATAAATGATTATTTTGTGTGATAGATTGAATTCCTTCATTGAAACCCTATTGTTTATATACCATTTGTAATCATGCATTTGGTGTTTAAAATTTTAATTTTATATATGGAAACTAGGATTCATGGCTGTACAAGACTGTATTTTCTCATTCCTTCATATATATATATATATATATAATGTTGTATATAATTACATTACTATTGCAAATCTTAGCATTGAATATTTTTATATTGCAAAATACTTTATAAAAAAATACTATACCAGATTATAATAATATTATATATTTATAAATACTGAATTGTATATATACAAATATATAATAATATTATTTATATATTTTGAAATGGATAAACCAATTTATTGAAATCAAAACCATTTAAGTAATAGTTGAATCGTTGTTTATATTATTTGTTGAATGGAAGTTTATTAAAGGATATAGATTGAAGTAATTAATATTAGGAGGGTTACGTTGTGGAGGAAGTCGCCCCTACACAGGTTGCGGCCTATGGAGGGGGCATTTTCCCCACAGGGAGTGCACCCCAGAGGTGCCGACAACCTCATTATATTTGATGAAACTTGAATCTCCATTAAGATTTTAACTTGTTTATTTTGCTAGAAACTGTTTGGTAACTATGTTTTTCTTAGAATGGTTAGATCTGCATATATATATATATATAGACACACACACATATGTATACACACACACAGACACATATATGTATATATATATATATATGTATATATATATATGTATATATATATGTATATATATATGTATATGTATATATATGTGTATATATATGTATATATATGTGTGTGTGTATATATAGATATGTAAATTGTTGTTAAGAGATAAAATACTTCTATATATGAAAAATACTTTTGTTATAAAATGATTTATTTATGAATATATATATGTATGCATGTATGTATATATATATCATGTATATATACCTGTATGTGTATGGGAAAAGTTTATTTTTTGAATGAATAGATTTAGGTATCTGATTTCTAGAAGTACTCATTCTGATTTTATGAATATAAATCTATATTTAATTGGGGAAAATGCTTATATAAATGAATTATTAGAATTTTTGTGTTCAAAGAGAGGGAATTATTCATTCATATACTTGTAATTTTTCCACTTAGAATGTAGGAGAACTAAATGAATTAATTAAATAGTTGGATGCAAAATTTAATACAAGCAACTTATTATACCTTTTAATAGATGGGAATGAAATCAAATAACAAACTTTAGAGTTAAATTGTGTTTTCCGAATGATGCAATGAGTATTAAATGATTGACATTTAAAATAAATTATGAGATTCAATGCAATATTTATTCTTCCTATGAGATTAATTCCTAGATAGGATGTTGAGTGTGGGCTCCTAGAGATGATAATTTACCTTTTCCAAATTACCATTTTTATTATTATTGCTTGGCCAAGCTACTATACCAATGAAATAGATGGTTTGAAAATCCTAGATGTTATATTATATTGTATAAGAGTGAATTTGCACCCTATGTGTAATTCCCCTTTTTTCCTTTATCCACCTTAGAAAACTAAAGCCAGAGGCTTAATTTTACTTAAGCCCACTGTTGGCAGTCCACATGGTGCCTATTTTGTGTGTCGGTGGAGGCTTTTCTGTCGGTGACACCCGCACGGTGCACAAATGTCCGCACAACACACTTTTTTCCCTGGCAGATTCCTGTGGCTGAGCCAACAGGGGCATTACTCTTCCCATTGGAACTAAAGTTGTAACGCATCCTTCAGCCGATCAACCCAAATATGGTCATTTTCATCCACATTCCTTCATATTCACTCCTTGAACTTGCATTTCAACTCTTCAGAATTCTTCAAAACTTCACTTCAACTTCTTAACAATTCTGACACACTTCAAGCTTCCATATTCTCACTCTCATAAACTCATTTTCACTTCCAAGCATTCCATTACAACAACATCTCACTCCATCAACTTGGTAGAGCATGTTTGGGACCACACCATTTGCAGTAAAGTCTTGAGTTCCTCTCATTTCTCCCCCAAGCAGCCTTGAGTGCTCTTGGTGGAGGTTGTAAACTTCTCTCTCCTCTCCTCTATCATTTGGTTGAGTAGCATAGTACTGTTTTGTAGTGCTTGTGCTTTCTTTACGTTATTACTTCTTTATCTCATTCTTTTGGCTATTCGTGGTGGTGGAAACACCTAAACGGGGGTCTGACTAAGGCAAGCCCCTATACAACCACCCAACATTTTCCCTCTTGTTGTGTGTAGGTGTGCAAGCTCTCAGAGAATTAGCTGGCGGACGAGTTCATTGGTGAGATTCTCCTCATTTTCATCACTCTTTCTTATTTACTTTATAACATTAGAAATTACTTAACTTATTTAGTTGTGTCATTCTAGCCCTTTAGTTAATCAGTTAGCTAGTTAGCTAGTTTTGGTGGCTTAACCTCATCTTTGTCACTGTTTGGCCATACAAACAATAGGGCACTTTTGAGATGCCAGTGTGCCACACTATCATCCAAAGATCGTGCTTTTGTCCTTGGACAGAGAGTTTTTTGAGACATAGTGTTAGACCTAGAAACCAACTCGCCTAGCCTTTTCCTAGATTTTAGGCCTATAGAGTGACTGAGAGGCCCTATGGTCCTCGTTACTCTTGCCT
>VDFB02377677.1:0-27011 GCA_007258455.2 Sequoia sempervirens | reverse complement strand
GAATTAATTGATGAGATATTATGTAGTATGTTCAATATGAAGTGTGCAAAGTCAGTATGATAGAGTATTTGTGTAAAAAAGGGTCTGCAACATCAACATATGTTAGATGCTTCTTTTATAGTAGTTCACGTTCATGTTATCATTGTAATTTTCATGTATCCTACTATCAAGTAGTGATCCTCTTTAGTAGGTCCTTGTATCTTTCCCTAAGTTTGTGTGCCTTAGCTTGCAAGTCTTTAGGTAGTGAACATTAAACAATATTATATTTTTTTGTTAGCAGTGAGCTTCATATATTGAGTTAACTCTCACTATGGTTTTTCCCTCATTGGGTTTTCCAAATAGAAATCTTGGTGTCCTTATGTGGTGCATGTTTTTTCTTCTACTCTTCTTTCAGTTAATGCAATTTGATGTTTAATCTACAAATGAAATTGTTTATGTTTTAGTACATGTTGATTCAACCCCCCCTCTCAACATTTTGGTGTGTTCAAAAATTGGTATTAGATCCAAGTTCCCTTGAGAAGCCTAACCACTGAGGTAGATCCTACACTTGAACACAGGGGATCTATAGCAATGATCAATGGTATGCTCACTCCAGAACTAAATCTAGAGTCAATGGAACTTGAAGGTTAGGACATCAATCTAGATGATTGTGAAGTAGGCTTTGAAGGAGAACTCCGGTTAGCACTTGAAGAATTGGATGAAGCAAGAAAAATAAATTTGAAATATGAGGTCATGCTTGAAAAATCAAAGGAGACAATTTTCAAATTGAAGGCACAAGCTAGAAAATCAAAAGAAGAAATTGAAAAACTGAAAGCTCAAATAGAAGGAAATAAATTATGAAAAATTAAACTCAAGGAGGAAAAAGATGTGATCTCTAATTTGAAATTCAAATTTGAATAAGGCAAGAGGATTGAGGATTGCTTGAATACCAAGCTCAATGATAAAGCAGCTAAATCTTAATAGCTTGAGGAAGAGATTGTCACTTTGAGAAAAGAGTTGGAAAAAGAAAAAGAGAAAATTGATAAGGGCTTAAAACTGAAAGGAGGTTTTGTAATTCTTGATGAGTTGATTAACTCTCAAAATCCATCAAAATAAAAATATAATCTTGGTTTTGAAGGGAAAATTCCTATAACCAGTGCATCTGCAAACTTATATGATAACTTCAAAGCTGAAGGAATGTTTGATATAAAGGAGGAGAAAGCTTGTGCCAAAGATTCTAAGAATAATTCCTCTAGAGATGCAATGACAAATCGAGATAACAAGAAAGAAGGTGGATCCATTCATGTCCAAAACAAGAACTTCAGAAAGCCTACTCCTAAACAAACCACTCCTATCAGGTTCAATGGTAATTACTACACTTGTAATAAGATTGGTCATAAGGTTGTTGAATGTAGAAGCAAGATGAGTTGGAATTCATTTAGGCCTCCAAGGTACAATGCTATGAAATATCAATCATTTCATGATCATTGCTATTTGTAGACACTCAAAATTTGTCCTCACAATCATCCTATTTTTTTGTCTATTAATTAAATGGATATTATTATATGTTTAATTAATTCATTTAATATCTTCCTCTATTTTCATCAATCCACTTAAATCATTAACATATTATAAGCATTTATAAGCATTTATCCATATTATAATCATTAATACATTCATTTATATTATAAGCATTTATCCATTTGCATAATTAATTATAAACCATTTATCTATTTCATACACACTTTATTCATACATAATAATATCCATACATACATTTACATTAATCTTATATCCATTGAATATTTCAAATCATTTTCATTTTCAAGTATATATTTTTTAAAATTTAATCATTAATCTAAATTCACAAATTCACTTTTAATCCAAATTCCAAACCCTCATTATATCATAAGTCCACTCATTTATCTCTCTTATTTCAATCAATTGCATTTGATTAAGCAATATGGGATAATTGTCAATTATCTCCATTGCACTCTTTTATCCCACATTTCTCCCGTAACTCGGATCTATTGTGAGGACATCTATATAAACCTTCTTTTCTCACCAAAAAGCATATTGAATTTTGATCATACAATATTTTCTTTTATTCATCATAGCTTCTTGTTGCACTTGTGCTTGTGGAAATTTAAGAGCACCAAATCCATAAATCAAGATCTTGGTGAATAGGAAACAATGGAGTGACTTTCCTTTTGAATGCTCATGTTTTGTTTTTCATAGTTTACTTTACATTTTTGCATGTGCTTTCATTTAAGAAAGGCTTCATTGATGTTATGTTGAAATTTTGATTTTGGATTTATAGATCTAAATCAGCTTTTTTAGTTTTCAAGATAAACATAACGGTGAACCCAATGTGAATTTATTTGCATGTGTTAATAGACTTAATCTATGTGCATATAAATAGTTTAATGTTGATGTTGATGCTATTATTTGCAGATGTTAGTAAACTTAATCTATACATTGAGTTTTCATTTCATTGAATATAGGCGACCATGACCAAGTTATTTAAATGCATGTATTCATCGTATGCCTTTGTTGATAGTACTTTTGTTGATTTATTCATGCATGGTCTTCCATTAAATTCAGCTTGAAAAATTTCCTTAAGCTATGTTGTGATCTCTAGCTTTCTTATGCCCCTGTGCCACAGACAAATGGATTCTAAATTTTTCCTTTGCCCATAGAGCTAGTGATTTCTTTTAGTGCCATTATCATTTAGAAGCCAATATATTTAATCCAACGCACCCTTTGGTTTCAACTTGAATAAATTTGTGAATCAGAGAAAAAGAAAAAACCTCCACCTACTTGCAAGTTCCTTTCTCCATGTAATCAATGAACCCCAGAGTTTCATTTATCTAACGATAGAATTTGACCAATTTTTGGTCAATAATTTCTTCTCCATATGTGATATCTGCTCTATATTCAACAGCCAGAATCATGAATGGAAGAGTTCCCATGCACACCATGGGAGCCAGGATATGCTTGTTTTTGAAATTGATTGCCTCCATTTTAGAAAACCCTGTGCAACAATGAGATTTTTCTATATTGTGCCCTAATTGAAGCCCACTGATGGGATATTTAGATTGTTCCTAAGTTTCCAATGTAATATTGGTTAGTTTTTCACTGTTAATCCACTAAATACCATTATTGCACATTCATTTCTATATTTATTTTTGATGAATTCCTTACGTGAGGCCGATGTTGGATAAACATTATCAGTGTAATACAAATGTTTCTATAGTTCTCAGAGATGACAAAAGACTATTCCAGATCAGATCATTTGCATTTACTTCCAACTAGAAGCAAAAATTTCACATTTATGGTATATCCCATTCACAACATTTTCAAAATGTCCAAAACCCACAGTTGTCATTTACTATTAATAGTAATTAAATCTAATTTAAGGAAGATCTAAAGTCTACATTTGTTTGAAAATATCCTATAGTCACAACATTTACAAAGTAGTCCTCTTTTAATGTATCCTGCAATCACTAGAATATTCTATTTCTATTTTGAACATATCGTACAATTTGTCCTCCAAACACATCCATTTATCCTTCAATCGCGTCATCCTACAATCAATTGTGCCATGATATGCCCCCTGGTGAATTAGATTAATTGTTTGCATTAATTTTATTAGCATTTGTTTAGATTAATTTTAATAATTAGCTTTGTTAGTTTAAATAAATTGTATTTTAGATTTAATTTTTAGTTAGATTTAATTTTTAATTTAGATTCAATTTTTAATTTAGATTTAATTTTTAATTTAGATTTAATTTATAGTTTACATTTAATTTTTAGTTTAGATTTAATTAATTTTGTTAAACTAGATTAATTTAGATTTTGGTTAATTTAGGATTAAGTTGATTAGATTAGTTTTTGCTTGTTAATTTTTAGATTAATGTCTTTATCCTTCTTAGTTTATTTTTTATTATGTGGCTAATTTTTGGCTTTTTTGCAAGTTCATTTGTCCAAGACTTGAAAATCAAAAAAATAAAACTCTCGTTTGTTGAAGAACATTGACTCAAACTACTAAGCAGTGTGTTGCAGGTTCGATTGTTAGAGGATCTATTTTGAAACATTGTGTCTTATTTTTTTATCATATTTAGATTAGTTGGTCTAAAAAGAACTTGAGTGTTTTCTTTGACATCATAAGCAGGGTTAAAATTAACAAGTGTTTTCCATGTCTTGTGGTTTGCATTTTCGTCATTGAATATGTATGCTCTTCTCTTGTGTCACTCAACAATCTTGAGAATCAAAAGCATTCCTTTGAAATTTTGTATAATCACCCACATATTTTGATTTAGAATTAAAATGAACCCCATGTGAGTGTGAGACAAAGGAATTATGTATGCTCTCTCCTTATGCTTCGCATGATCTAGGAGATCAAAAATAATGTACTTCCATGCTTTTGTATACCTTTAGAGGGCCTGCCACCCTTATTTGAAAGGTGGGAATGACCCAAGCGGTAACAAGCTAAAGCTAAGCTCTTTTGAACTGCTATATAAAAATATGTTTGTGAAGAAAGTCATAAGCAACAGATGTGGATGTGTCATACCGATAAGTGCCACCCCTAGTGTCTATATGACACGTCAAAATCCTTTCTTAGGAAGGGATTGGTAGGTCTCTTGATTGAAACAATCTTTAGCTAATCTTTCCACATGTATGACCACCTTAAATGAAATCCCTTACTAAGAACCAATTGTTTTAGTGGCTAAAATCCCTTTCACTTGCTAGCACAGGAATGATCATTCTGAAGCTGCCTCACGTTTTCACTGTTTAAGTGTAGAGATAGAAATTCCTCTTTCAGGAATGAGTCTTGGTGTGCCCAAGAAGTGTGTGTCATGTAAGGGGGAGCTAGCTCCACCAAGCCTCTAACTATCTGCCTTGTTTAAGTGGCTAGAGAAATCCAAGTGGGGATCTAGTGAGTGGTATCTCTTGAGAAGCCTAGGTTGTGAAAAGTGTTTTCAAAATGTTTGTCATTTCACATCAAGATCAAACTCAAAAACATTCTATCTACTTGTGTCTTGTGTGGGTGTTCAAAACAAATCTCAACCAAACATCAAACCTAGTAATTTGTAACATCTCAAACTCGCAAATCCAAAAAAGTAAAACATCAAAAACATCTGAAATGAACCTATCATTCAAATCTCTTGGGGACATCATCCTTTAGTTCTAATCTTTCAATCCTTTCATATCCTCCGCCCTTGCATATCCATTATTGGTCAAACAAACCTTTATCTTGCACTTAGGCTACTCTTCCTAGGCCTTGAAATCAAACCTTTGGCTATTAATCTCCCATATCACCTGAGTTTTATCATCCTTGAGTTGGTGAATTACCATTATCCTTGAGTAGGGAAATCCTCTTGGAGTTCATCTCCTACATACCCTCTCTTGATCATTTTTCCTTGTGTCTATCCATCATAGCACAAGTGAAGCGTTGCATCATAACCAGCTTCAGACCTAGAGTTTCCTTTGAGTTCTTGCATTATTATCATACCAAGCTTGTCATATCATACCATACCATTCTCATATCTCATCTTAGGATCATATATTTTTTCATTGCATCTTAATCTTAGGTCCCATACATTATCTTGTCCTAGTTTAAAGATCAAAACAATTTCCCATGACCCCTAGAGCAAGAGTAAAAATGTTTCAAGAAGAGGGGAACCCTTGGGGAAAAGACTTTGATGGGGAAGATCACATTACTATTGCAACAAGTGAAACAAATGAAATAGATAACAAAGAAATAACCCAATCCCATATAAATGAAGCACTTACATGCCCTTATCGATCCAAGCATACAAATTCCACCTTTTCCCAGTCACTGGGACATACCAAAACTTGATAAATATAAGGGAAAAGAAGATCCTAAAGACCACTTAATAGAATTTTGTGCTACTACCTTTGAATTTGCAATTGATGAGACATACCTTATGAGATCACACCCTCCTTGGAAGACCTTAGATTCATCCAATGCAAGAAGTTCCTTCTACATACCATCAGTACATTAAATTCCCACACAATGGTGTTGAAATCACAATACAAGGAGATCCTAACCCTTTCATGTATTTCCATAATCTAAGTCCTAAAACTGAAATCACAATCCCAACTAACTGTGAGGTATTTCCTTCTCAAGCATATGTTGATCCTGAGTCCTTAAAAATATCTACCTCAAAATCCAATGAAGCTGAGATCAAAATACAATTAAAAGAACAAGGAGTAGGAGAATATACCTTGCATCATGCTCTTTGTATTGGAAAGCTACCTTTATCTCCCCACACCTATGGAAATCCATAGATGAATAAAACCACATTAGATGTAGATACTATAGTGATTTGTAAATCAACTACTTTAAAAAAATAGGGAGCTCTTTATAATGAAACAAAAGAAGTTGATCTCTTGAAATGGCTATACAAAGATGAAGATACAAAAAAATAAAAAATTGAAAAACTAGAGACAAAGATAACTGTGGAACAATACGGTAAAGGATTTGATCTTATGAAACAAATGGGATATGATGGTAAAATTCCTTTGGGCTTACAGAAACAGGGTATCTTGGAACCAATACAACCTAATTGTATGTAAAACGTCTGTGGTTTAGGATATGACGTGCATAAAGATAAGACCTTGAGTATCGCATGTACTTCAAGTAAGGAAGTAGAGTCCTCTCATGCTACATAGATAAATCAGGAAAGTACCATGGATGACTTCATTAACATTTATGACAATGATAGTTTCCCTACCCCTGAACCTGATTATAACATTTGTGCCCTTGAATCCATTCAAAATATTGACTTAAATCATGACCCTTTACCCCTAGTTCACTCATTGATTTGGATCAGAAGGGACTACCACAACTAGATGTATTTTAAAATGATGAGGCAATTATAAAATTTTGGGGACCACGAGAAGACACACCTCTTGGGGATCATAAAGTAGGTTTCAACATAGAACTCAATAGTGTGGCTTACTTTGGGGAAGGTTCCAAGCCTATTATTCACAAAATTATTTAAAATATAAAAAGGTCTTCTAGTGAAAACCACTTTACAGTGTTATTAGACCCAAAAAAAATAAAAATAAAGGATGTATCCAAGGGTGAAAATTGTTGATGTGTATTTTATACACTTTCTCAACACAGGTAATGCATAGGTGCATCACCTCTCTTGAAAGGTAATCTCCAACAACGAGCTATTGAAAATCACCCCAAGCTCTCTCGAGTGTCAGGTCATGACGTGCATGGAATTTCTCAATTGTTTCAATGTGATTTTGTTGGTAATCACAACACAGACTTACGGAGTTAAGCTAGAGGGAAGTTAATGTTCAATTGTTGTAGGTTCAAACAATAGTCTTAAACTCCTATTTCACCTTCAAATTTGGCTTTACAATGTGCAATGAACCTTAGCATAGGTTATTTATAAAAAAAAAAGGAAAAAGGGCAAGAAGAGAGAAAGTTCTTGGATCTGAAATTCAGCAGTGAATAGTGATCATGGAGGATTCTACTGTGGACAACCTTCCTAAAACAAAATTCCACTTAACTAGATTATATCACAATCTAATGAAATTTGTGCAAGCTTCTAAGGATTGCAGATATTCAATCATTCATTCACCATAAGCATGAACAAACAATGGAAATTTATAGTAACTTTCAATTTAAGTTTAAACTAACTTTACACAGCTGTCTACCATCAATAAACAACAAAAAGTATGGACCAAAAATGTTGCCAACACATAGCAGAATGCTCCAAAACCAATGAACAAAATTATATAATCTAGTGAAGCAAGCTAAAACATGAAGAACAACGAAGTAAATCTACTTTAAATTAACTATGGGAGAAGAACAATGTAACATGTAATAGAAACTCAAGAGTCCACCAAAAGCCAATGAACTTCTATTAAAATTTCTACAGCATGCCTTTACAACTCAACTCTCTTGAAAGAGAGGAGACCCCCTATCTATAGTGTTCCAAAAGCAAAATGAATGGCCAAGATTAATTTTCATTGTGTGGCCAAGATTCACTACAAACTAGGGTTTCACCTACCCCCAAATATATTACAATTCAAAATACATTCTTTATCTTTTCCTATTTTTTCCTCATGTGGCAGCACTATAGCAACATTTTCTTTTGTTGATATCCCTTTTGCTACAATCATATAGTGAGGAACTCATCATCAATAACCAGATTGTCTTCACGTTTCTTCATAGTGGCATATTCTATAAATTTCAGGATCAATGCCTAGAGCTTGTTCCATTCCAATATTTCAGATTGGACCACCCAAAAATTCAGCCTCCTTGATTTGTACATGATAGTATCCTAGTCCTTGTTAAATTTCTATGCATTCTTAATCACCTACTCAAACTAGGCAAAGGCTCTTGCAGCAAAACCCATGAAATCTGGCATTAGTGTATCTGTGGTCCCGTTTTCCATTTTCTTGTGAAAGTAGGGCTTTATCTTTTCGGGATCTAACTCGATGATAAGCACATTGAAGTTTGTCATGAACTTTATATATTCTTCACAAACAACCTAGACTTGTTTGATCCACTCAATTTCAATCTCCACCTCACAAAGTACTTGCTCCAATACCTCTTTTTTGTGGTCAAGGCTTAGTTTCCATGTCTCTATGACCCAATGATCACCTTTAGCTAGAGAAGATTCCTTTTCCCAAGATCCCTCAGGTACCTTGAGGATAGCCTCAAGTTTGGGGTACGTGATCCTATATAGCTAGGGGAAGTCAGTGCAGAACTTTCTTATTCCCTCGAGCACTCTCTGCAATTCCAAGAATTTTTTGGCAGTTCTAACCACAAGACCGATGCCAATGTTGTCATTGTAGAGGACTTGTTTGAACCAATCCTCCATGGCTTTTGTCCAATTCCTTCTCTTTTTAGGCTGATCAATATGGTCCTTGGATAGTAATTGTGGTGGCGTTGAGGATGTGGTGGGAAGCTCTTTTGTTGATGACCACTGTTGAATATATTTTGTTAGATCAACCACTTGTGCCTTCAACTTCTCCTTGGAAATCTTATCCTTGTGCATCTGATGCATGATAATGGAAATGGACCCTTGGAGGTGGTTGATCTTTTGCTCTCTAGTAGCCATTCCCAAATCAACAGTGGAGACATTGTAACTTATTCCTTCTTCTCCCACTACTGGTGTGGCTATTTGCACGGTTCTAGATCTAGAGGCATCCATTGTCAGTTGATATCTGACCTTAGGTTTCTTTTCTTTCTTGGTGCTGATCTGGGCTCGTGCCAAGATGGCCTCCAGCCTTGCTGTTGGATCCTTTTGGGTAGGAGTTTTCTTCTCCAATTGTTTCTCAAGCCACTCAGGCATCTAAGATTCTCCCCTTGGTGATTCATGACTAACTTCTTCCTCATGGTTGTTCTCAATCTCCATCACCTTACGGCCTGGGGTCTCTTCCTTGATCCTTTCTCCTTCTTCTTCATCTGAATAATGAATGAATATAGTCTCCTTTTGTGGGGACTCGATGGATGTATGCTCTTTAGGGCTATCTTCCCCTTCAGTAGTTTTATTTTCTTCTTCTTCTTCTTCTTCTTCTTCATTCCCATGGTCTTTGGGCTGCTCTATTCCTGGGCTTTCGTGGGCTGTGACTTCTTCTTGGGATTTTTCCTCTTCTTTGTGTTGAGGTGGTACTTCTTCCTGTTCTTTATTTTCCTTCTCTTCTTGCCCTCCTAAAAGAGGCATTTCTTCATCGTCTTTGGGGCTTTCATCATGCTTCCTAGTTGGAGGTTCAGTATCCTCCTTCATCTTATCACTTGATTCATTTTCTTTCTCGAAAGGCTTCCTTTCTTCTTCCTCCCCAACATTCTTCAAATGTTGAGCTAACTCCTCCTCAAGGTCCACATCAAAGGTCTCCATAATATATTTGGTGCTAGCATCTTCTTCATCACTCTCAGAAGATTATGTTCCTTCACCTTCGCACACCACTTCATCAATTAGCTAGTGCTAGAACTCAGGATGCTCATGATAATCATCTACTTCCTCCTCGATCCCCTTTGTGGCCTCCTTCTCTCATCTCTCCAACTCCTTGGATATTTTCATTGTGGCTTTCATTTTTGGTGGTTCAATTGGAGGAGTGGAGGTGGGAATATTAGCAATAATCTGCACCAAGGTAGCCTGAATAGTTGGGTTCATTAGTATTCTTGATAGCTTTGTGGGAACATTCTACATATGCCAAGAGAAGGCCTCTAGAAGTGAGATTGTGGAAATTGGTATTGTTGTTGTTGCTATGGGAAGAGAAGTGATCAGAGACATGGAAGCAGAGGAAAGTGGAGAGGTGGTAGCAGAGGAGGAATCTATTACCATTACTTGTGTCATTAGTAGAGTGGAAGAAAGGTGGATAGAGATATCCACTACAAGCGGGAAAGTAGCAACCATTACCTGAGAGGTGGCAGTAGTGGCAACATGCATGGCAGTAGTGGTTGCAAGGGTGGAGACTTTGACTACTCAACCTCTACTTCCTCCCCTTCATGGAGAGGGTCCTCTTGGATGGTATCAAGACTACTTGATGTCTTTGGCCTTTTGGAGGATTCTCCCTCTCAGGGCTTCCTCAAGTATACACGGGGTTTAGACTGTCCTTCATCCGTCTCTTTTCTTTTTCTCGACCTAGTGACTGGAGGGGATTGAGAAGCTTCTTTTGTTGGGGTAGTAGTTGTCCCACTATCTATCTCACTTGCAGGTTCTTCTTCAATCTTCTCATAGGTCAGAGTGAGCCCTTGTTTCCTTAATTGGGAAATTTTCCCATCAATCCATTCCTTTGTTCTAGCCTCGATGGGCTTGTTCAAAATATCAAGGTCATCAACCTCTTGCTCATCCCAGTCAATCAATGGTAGCAATAGGTTGGAAACTGCATTCTATCAATTATCCATTACTGTATTCTCATCCTTCACTACCTGGTTCAACGCTAGGAACAACTTGACCCTCTTCACAAAATATGCAGTCATCTGCATAAAGTACCTCATCCGTACTTCATTATCATCCTTGTAGTTGGCCCAAAAAATTTCAACACTATGTCGATAGGTGTATTCAGCTGCAACTATCTTCTTCAACTTACCATAAGGGTCCATTCGCAGTCGGGCAGTGTGGAACCTCAAGTGATACTCCATGAGCTCTTTGTCTAAATTGTAGACACACTGGGATGTGTGGAGTACATATAGCCCTTGGATGAAGGATAGGGGATAAGGGATCCCAACCATATGCTTGCTGCTCAAGAGGGCATGTGCATGCCATAGCTTCTGAGAGACTTGTAACAATATTATCTAGTCATTGGGGTACAGGGGAAGCTTGTATGGTTTCTCTGAAAATCCTTCAGCTTGGATATATGTAAACTTCAGAAATTGAATGAATAAGAAGAAAAACTGATGGAGGAAGGCATTCGCACTATGGGAAACTCGTCTTTGGGAGTCGCCTCCAAGAAATCTGATGATATGACCTATGAAAGTGTCATTCACCCTACAATAATCCCTCTTAAAGTTCCTCAACTGTAGCAAAGGGTATCTTTCATAAACCTTTAGTTCTCTACCTAGTTCCTCATCAGGAGTTGTGAACAAACCTCTTTATTGTGTTGGGTATGCTAGTGAATAGACCAGGTATGACATTATATAGAATCGCGAGGTTTTCTTTACAACCATAAATTGCTTGTGGAAGCAATCACTAACTATTCTTTCCTAGTAGAACTTAGTTTTACCTCGAAGGATCTCTTCCACAAAATATACCTTTCAATCTTGGAAATAGGCTACAGTTGGGAGGCCCATGACCCTACTCAGCAAGGTCACCAAGTCATGGTAGTCCTTGTAAAAGTCACTATGGAAGAGCTCCTAGGGCACCTTAGCTACACTACCCCTCTTTTCTTTAAACCAGTATTGGTTGATAAGCCTTTTTCATTTAAGAGGGTCTTTGTCCCACATCACCTTGCCATCCTCTATGGATGCTTCCTACATCTCTCCAAAGGTAGGGATATGAAAAGACTTTATTATTGAATTGGCAGACATGCCAGCACAAACATTTTCATCTCTGTCCATAATGGTTCTGGTCTTTGTCTAATATGCCTCCCTACAGGCCATCACTAGCTCAGGGGCAATAAGCATGAGAGGGAAGCCTGCAACTTTGGAAAACCCACTACTTCTGATCCTTCTTGCACTTTCGTTTGTAGGGTTGATCTGAACTCTCTTCTTAAATTCATCGATGTCTACATGTCTGATGTTTGTGTCAGAGACCTCCTTCTAGGTTGAGGTGACTTTGGAGTTAAGAGGTTCCCCTTGGAACTTATACTTCATCTGATCTTTGTTGTCTTTCTCGTGGGGTGCCTTGGTTGTTTTCTTCCCTTTGTCCTTCTCCACGGTTGCTCCCAACGGTCCTACACTTAATTCGATATATCCCACGGGAAAAAGAGAGGTGAGCACATTCAAGTATGAAAACATGGGAAAGGTTAACCAAATCCTTGCAAAAGATGCAAAATTTGATAAATCATCATTTAAGAATCCTAACATTTCTTTCAAATTGACATTAGCATTTTCCAGGAGGGAGTTTCAACAATTCGTGTCTCGAGGGTTGGATTTCCCTAGGATCATAGCAATTTAGAGAAGCTAGAGGAGGGATGACAATTAGGGCACAGTGTGGCCCGCCTGTCCCGACCCACCTTCAAAGTTGGTCCATTTGTGGGGTCCACTAAGGAGAGTGTCCTATTTTGGCACGTGGGTCTAAGTCACTTTGAAGATTTAAGAGTGTTAAGACCTTCATTTTAACAATCAGACTCGGAAGGCAACTTGGCCATTAGGAGTCTGCCATTGAGAATGGCTCTGGCAAGATGGCATCCCATAGGTAAAGATCAACTAGGCCAAACCCGATATTCTAGAAGGCGGTCAACTTAACCTTTTATCGATTTGGCACTTCGGGTTGGAAGGAGCATAAAGTTGTCAGGTGATTGTCATTTGGGATGGCTAATGTCTTACCACAGTCCGATAGGAGAAACCCACCTTGTCGGATCTGAAAGGAGATGGGGCTTCCACATTTAATTTACTTTTCATTTGAAAGTTTAGCAGCCAAGGGGAGGTCGAGCTCCGGGAAGTGGATAGACGGAGGCAATTTTTGGTTTAGAACAACGGAGCACATACAGAGTCCTAGGGATGGCGACCTAACAGGAGGGATCCACCGAGGCTTGATCACTTAGCAATTTTCACATTTTTCATTCAAATAGCCATGATGGAGTCAAGTCCCAGGGGGAAGGATTTCATTCATCAAAATCTGTAAGAGATGGCAATCTTACTGTGGTGGCCCGCTGATGGAGGTCTGCTAGGCGGGACTCGAAAAGGTGCTGAAACTTGGTTGTTTGGAAGGAAAATGGAGGAAGCCGACAGAGGGAGACTCGAAGTCTGAGGGGCAGATGGATAGGCTGCAATAGCCATTAGGGATGGCAGGTCATCGACGGAACCCCACTAGCCGAAGTTTGTGAGGTGGGATCCGAAAAGGCCATGAATTGAGATTTCACAGGAGTTTTAATTGTTAACGGAACCCCGTGAACGAAATCCTACGTAGGCAAGCCTGAATAAGTCATTGGATTCCTCATTTCAATTTGTGAGTTTTCTGACCAAGTTTGGACAACTAAGGGATGGGGTCCTCCCACGATAGTAGACTTGAAAGGTTATTTTTCCACTTTGAGTTTAACTTCAATTTTTTTTTGAGGGCAACGACAATGGAAGTTTGTAGGCCCAAAGGAGGCAAAAGACCTAGTTCATGGATGACATCAAGGAGTCAAGGTTTCGTGACCCTCACATTAGTTGATTTGAAAGGTTTCTCAAGTTTTATGACATGGGTTTTCTGCTCGTTGGTTTTTTTCTACCTAGTTCATGAGTTTTCTTCTTTCAAATTCATTAGTTTTGTGAGAAATCAAAGAAAAACATGAAGTGGGGCATGGGAGGAAAACTTACCTCAACAGCCCAATGAAGGAGGCAAAATATAGCTAGAAAATGTGTTGAATTGGCTATGAGATGTGTCAAGCTCGAAGGCGGCACTGGACAATGGCTCTCTGAATCGTTCTAAGAAAACTCGTGAATGAATATGGTAGTTCAGAGTCTACTATTTATAGACATTCCCTCATTAAATGTACCTCATAAATGTAGGTACAGTTGGTTGGTGAGCCATTATTTGAAAACAGCGGCAGGAGCACCGGGACCCACCTAGCAGGTGGTAGTTGGCGGATGGCCATTGGGTTATTCAATGATAAGCAGACGACGACAAAGGCTCTAGGTTCTGATGGGCAGAAAGCTTCTAGAGGAAAGCCACTTGAGACAGCTATGAGGCAATAGAGACTCGAAAGGGGTGGCCTGATAGGGCGGACCTAACAAGCTCCAGGGAAACCCACCCTAAAAAGCTAAGGAAAATGGATTGTGGGATCTCACAAAGACTTAAAAATTTGAAAATTTAAGGGGGAAAAAACATGGCCAACTCAAGATGACTCCCTAAATCTCACTAACCATTTTGAACACAAAATAGAGGGCACACAAAATGAGATGGCAACAAAAGTGACCCGGCGAGGCGAAGGAAAGAGAGGGTCCTCATTCCCAATAGGCCATGTGTGTTGAAGGCACAACAAATGGCGACTCTACTACGGAATGCTCCCTAGCGTTCTAAGGATAAATGCTCATTTAGAACCCAGAATCTCTAGTTTCGCAGATCGGGGCTCGACTTCCAAAAGTGAACTAAGAGAATGGGATCCTTAGCTGATTCAACCCACGAAACATCCCAGAAGTGTGTGTTCAGTGAATTCATTCCCTTCCCTTAGAAACTGTGACAAGTGGCAGCTAATCGAACCGAGCAAGCTACATAAATCATCCAACCCCAAAAGTAACCTAGACATTGCCACGTTGCCAGTCAGGCATCCATAGCCTCGATGGAGTTGTCACTATGATCCCATGAATATTTCTCTACTGCCAATTGGGCATCCATAGCCATGGTAGAGTTATTCGCACACCCATATGGTTGCTTGATTTTATTGTTTTCTCTTTTTTTTTTACAGTTATTTTAACACTTTATTCTTTTGCTCAACCATGTAAGCATTGAAGCTTACAATGGGTTTGGGAACCACAGTGGTCACTGGAATAGACTTGAGATTTTTCACTTATTAAGTCATCATAACAGCCGCTATACAGCTCTTTGGAAACCATTAATATGTGTTTTGTGTTGGATCTTAGATGAATGTGAAAGGAAGATTCAACCAAGGGTCGAGTTCTAAGGAAAAGTTCAAATGAGGAAGCCACTTCATAGTAGCTATCAGAGACTAATAGTTGAGAGTGAATATTTAGCCAAAGAACACTAAGAGTGGGTAGCAAAGTGAACTATTCGTTGAATGAGCACGACCACCACAATAGAAATGAAGAACACCCTCATAAAAAAAAAACGGGAAAAAAAATGAAAGTGATGCAAAGTAGGGAAATGAAAGCAAACCAAAAGTAGCCTAAACTAACCTATATACAATTATTTACAAAAATAGCTTCAAAGGAGCTCAAGCTTGGAAGTAATGCTTTAGGTACTGCCTGTTGACAGGAAACATGATATCTTCACCGGTTAAGGTCTTTAGGTGGAAATAATTGTCTCCAAGGATTTCAGCAATCGGAAAGGGGCCAAGCCACAACTTGTCAAATTTTTCATGTCCCCCTTTCTTCTTGTGGGCCTTGTCCCAACATAGGACTAGATCAATGACTCTAAAGGCTTTTATTTTGGCTCGGTGGTTGAACCATCTCTTGACTATGCCTTGATGCTTGGCGAAATTTTCTATTGCACAATCACACACTTCTTCTAAGTGTAACAACTCAGCCAAGTGAGCTTCTCTATCATCCCCCTCTTCATAAAAGTCATTGATAAATTGGAGGGTGGGGATTTTCAGGTGTATTGGGAATATAGGCTCTAAGCCATAAATGAGGTGGAATGAGGAATCACCAAGGGTAGCCTTGTGTTGTGTGTAATCTTCCCAAAGGGAAAAACAGAGCTGGGTATGCCAATCCTTGGGATTCCTATCAAGTAATTTTTTAATCATAGTGATCAGGTTTTTGTTTATGGATTATGCCAAGCCATTGCCCTAGGGGTAGTAGTTAGATGAAAACTTGAGGGAAATTCCATAATCAAAGGCCCAACCAGCAAATTTGAGCAAGGAAAATATGGGGCCATTATCACATACTAATGCATATGGGCAACCAAAACGATTCAAGATAAAACTTTTAAGAAAAGTTATAACTACCTCTATTGTGCATTGCCAACACGTAATGGATTTTTTCCATCTAGTATAATAATCATAAGGAATTAGAATGTACCTATGTCCTACAGATGATGGCGAGCTTACCAGACCAATGAAGTCGAGACCCCATTGTGCGAATGGTCTCACCTCTAGAAATGGTTGCAACGGGACATCATCATTCTTCTCTCTGGTTGCAGTGGTCTAGAAGATATGGCACATACAAACATGGTTGTGAGCATCTTTAAAAACTATTGGCCAATAATAACCTACCCTTAAGATTTGACGTGCGATAGAAGGGCCAGATCTATGACTAGAGCCAAACTTGTCATGAAATTCCTTCAAAACCTGATCTGCTTCTTCTTTACCAAGGCATCTTAGATAGACACCTTCGTGATTCCTCTTGTATAGTATAGATCCCTGCAGCATGTAGTTGTTTCTTTTTAGGCAAAGAGCACATTTTTGAACTCCTTGCAAGTGGGATGGGCACTTTTGGTTCAACAAATAATAGACTATGTCATGTACCATTCCCTTGGGGAAACGTCTTCAAGCTGATATTGTTGTACTATAAGTTTGTGTCCTACTTCAACTATTGTCTTAGCTATCGTTCAAGTGAGTACCTATCCTCTTACCAACTTCATTGGCTAAATTTCCATGTCATATTCTTGCAACAGGGTAACCCACTTTGCTCTTCGTTCTCCTAGCTCATTTTGCATGAGCAATGTCTTCACTGCTGGGTCAGGAACAATGGAAAACACCTTATTGCGCAAGATGTAATGCCTGAACTTCTTAACTCCTCTGAAAAGAGAATATTCTTTTTTTTCCACATTGTGATATCTTAGTTCAACATCTTTCAAGGGAGCACTCATTAAGGTGATCGAGTGCTCATTTCTTTCATTGTCCTTTTGAGTCAGGTTGTTGGCACATGAATGATCTAAAGCAAATGAATAAATTTAGAATGGCTTCAAATAGTTTGGGCTCACTAGGATAGGTGCCTTAACATTAGCTTTCTTAATCTCTTCAAAGGCTTGCTTTGCTTCTGGGGTCCACTCGATCTTAGCATCTTGTTTCAACATGGCGTTGAGTGGTTTGACAATTTCAGCAAAGCCTATGATGAACTTCCTCACAGCGTTGATCTTTTTGAAGAAAGATTTGAGTTATTTCTTGGTTGCCCGACAATTGAATCTTCAACAAGGATTGGATGCATTCAGGGTCTATGGAGATTCCCCACTCTGAGATAACATGCCCTAGAAACTTTCCCTTAGTGACTCTGAAGATACATTTCTTCAAGTTAAGGGAAACCCAAAATTCTTGACACCTTTGAAATACTTTGCATAAGGTAGAGACATGATCACTCTGCTTCTTTGATAACATGGTCAAATCATCCATGTAGATGATTATGCACTTTCCAATCATATCTTTAAAGGAAATGTCCATGGCACATTGGAAAGTGGTTCCAACATTAATATCCCAAATGAAATTCTTCTATAGGAAAAGGTGCCCCACTTGGTGGTGAATGTTGTCTTGTGGCGATCTTTGTACTATACCATCACTTGGTTGTATCCAGAATACCTGTCCAAGAAAGACATCATTTGCGAACCATTGAAAATTTGCAATACCTCATCTAATGATGGCACTAGATAGTTGTCTTTCTCTGAGGCTCTATTCAGATTGCAAAAGTCCACACATAAACTAATTTCTTCATTCTTTTTCCTCACCAGAACCAAATTAGCCACCCATGTGGAGTACCTGACTAGAAAGATTATTCTGGCTGAAAGTAGCTTTTGTACTTCTTTGTAGATGATGGGCTCCAACAAGGCATTGATGGGGAACTGTCTTTGCCAGAATGGTCGTACATCGAGCTTGAGAGGGATGGTATGTGTGATGATGAAGGTATCATAGGTCTTCAAATTTTCATAGCTCCATGCTACCACATCGTGATACTTTTGAAAATAATCAATGATTCTTTTCTTTTCTTCTACAGTGCACACCTTTCCAATAAAAACATTTTTAACTTCCTTGGTTGTTTTGAGGTTGTGGACATCGCACTGGTTGCTTATGGACTCTTTCTTTGCTTGTTGATCTTGATCCCTAATTTGATCCAAGTCGAATATGCACTCAAGGTGAACCATTCCTCTGGGTATTGTATTGGTTTTGAGGTTGTTTCTCAAGCCACTAGGCATATGAGATTCTCCCCTTGGTGATTCATGACTGACTTCTTCCTCACAGGTGTGCTCAATCTGCATCACCTTACGGCCTGGGGTCTCTTGATCCTTTCTCCTTCTTCTTCATCTAAATCATAAATGAATATAGTCTCCTTTTGTGGGGACTTGGTGGTTGTATGCTCTTCAAGGCTATCTTCCCCCTGAACAATTTTGTTTTCTTCTTATTCTTCTTCATGCCCATGTTCTTCGGGCTGCTCTATGCTTGGGATTTCATGGGCTTCAGCTTCTTCTTGGGATTTATCCTCTTCTTCACATTGAGGTGATACTTCTTGCTGTTCTTTCTTTTCCTTCTCTTCTTTCCCTCCCGAAAGAGGCATTTCTTCATCGTGTTTGGGGCTTTCATCATGCTCCCAGTTGGAGGTTCAGTATCCTCCTCCATCTTATCACTTAATTCCTTTTCTTCCTTGAAATTTTTCCTTTCTTCTTCCTCTGTAACATTCTTCAACTATCGAGCTAACTCCTCAAGGTCCACATCAAATGTCTCCATGATATATTTGGTGCCTCCTTCTCTCATCTCTCCAACTCAAAAATTTCCATTGTGGCTTTCATTTCTTATGGTTTAGTTGGAGGAGTGGAGGTAGGAATATTAGCAAGAATCTGTGCCAAGGTAGCCTAAATAGCCAGGTTCATTAGTACTCCTAACAACTCTATGGGAATGTTTTGCATATGTCGGGAGAAGGCCTGTAGAAGTGAGAGTGAAGGAATTGGTATTTTTGCTATTGCTAGGGGAAGAGAAGTGGTCAGAGAAATGGAATCAAAAGAAAGCAGAGAGGTGGTCGCAAAGGAAGAATCTATTACCATTACTTGTGTCATGCGCAGAGTGGAAGCAAGGTGGACAAAGATATCCACTGCAAGTGGGGAAGTAGCAACCATTACGTGA
Organism: Sequoia sempervirens; assembly: GCA_007258455.2. NCBI lineage: Eukaryota > Viridiplantae > Streptophyta > Pinopsida > Cupressales > Cupressaceae > Sequoia > Sequoia sempervirens. Next base: position 7,667 of record VDFB02377677.1, on the reverse strand, counting down.
GAGGTAGAAGTAGTTGCAACATTCATGGAAACAGTGGTTTCAAGGGTGGAGGAAACAGGTGCAGACTTTGACTGCTCAACCTCTACTTCCTCCCCTTCATGGAGAGGGTCCTCTTGGATGGTATCAAGACTACCTGATTTATTTTTCCTTTTGGAGGATTCAGCCCCTGAGGGCTTCCTCGAGTATACAAGGGGTTTAGACTGTCCTTCAGCTGTCTCTTTTATTTTTCTCGACCTAGTGACTAGAGGGGATTGAGAAGCTTCTTCTATTGGGGCAACATCTTTCCTACTATTTGTCTCACTTGCAGGTTCTTCTTCAAGCTTCTCATAGGTCAGAGTGACCCCTTGTTGCCTCAATTAGGAAATTTTACCATCAATCCATTCCTTTGTTCTAGCCTCGACGGGCTTGGTCAGAATATTGAGGTCATCAACCTCTTGCTAATCCTAGTTAATCAGTGGCATCGACAAGTTGGCAACTACATTGTATCAAGGATCCATTACTGTATTCTCATCCTCCACTACCAGGTCTGGCATTAGGAACAACTTGACCCTCTTCACAAAATATACAATCATCCAAATATAGTTCCTCATTCGTACTTCATTATCGTCATTGCAGTTGGCCCAAAAATCTTCAACACTAATTCAATGGGTGTATTTAGCCACGACCATCTTCTTCAACTTACCATAAGGGTCCATTCACAGCTAGGTAGTGTGGAACCTCAAGTGATACTCCATGAGCTCTTTGTCTGAATTGTCAGCACACTGGGATATGTAGAGTTCATATAGCCCTTGGCCGAAGGATAGGGGATAAGGGATCCCAACCTTATGTTTGCTGCTCAGGAGGGCATGTGCATGCCACAACTACCAAGAGATTTCTAACAGTATTATCAGGTCATTGGGGTATCGGGGCAACTTGTATGGTTTCTCTTAAAAGCCTTCAGCTTGGATATATGTAAACTTCAAAAATTGAATGAATAAGAAGGAAAACTGATGAAGGAAGGCATTCACACTATGGGAAACTCTTCTTTCAAAGTCACCCCCAAGCAATCTAATGATATGACCTATGAAAGAATCATTGACCCTACAATAATCTCTCTTAAAGTTCCTAAATTATAGCTGAAGGTATCTATCATAAACCTTTAGTTCTCTACCTGGTTCCTCATCAAGATCCCTAAAAAAACCTCTGTATTATGTCTAGTCTGCTAGTGAATAGACTAGGTAGGACATCATATAGAAGTGTGAGGTTTTCTTTACAGCCATAAATTTCTCGTGGAAGCAATCATTAATTATTCCTGCCTAGTAGAACTTAGTTTTACCTCGAAGGATCTCTTCCATGAAATATACCATCCAATCTTGGAAATAGGCCACAATTGGGAGGCCCATGACTCTACTAAGCAAGGTCACCAAGTCATGGTAGTCATCATAAAATTCATTGTGAAAGAGCTCCTCGGGCACCTTAGCTGCACTACCCCTCTTTTCTTTCAACCAATATTGGTTGATAAGCCTTTTTCATTTAAGAGGGTCTTCATCCCACATCACCTTGCCATCCTCTATGGATGCTTCCTCCCTCTCTCTGAAGGTAGGGATATGAAAATTCTTTATTATTGACTTGGCAAACATGTCAGCCAAAACATTTTCATCTTTTTCCATAATGGTTCTGGTCTTTGGTTGATATGCCTCCCTACAGGCCATCACTAGCTTAGGGGCAATAAGAGCAAGAGGGAAGCCTATAGCTTTGGCCAACCCACTAATGCTAATCCTTCTTGCACTTTCAGTTGTAGGGTTGATCTAGACTCTTTCCTTAAATTCATCGATGTTTACATGTCTAATGTTTGTGTCAAAGACCTCCTAGGTTGAGGTGACTTTGGAGTTAAGAGGCTCCCCTTGGAAATTGTACTTCATCTGATCTTTGTCATCTTTCCTGTGGGGTGCCTTGGCTATTTTATTCCATTTTTCCTTCTCCGCGGCCACTCTTGATGGTCTTGCACCTGATTCCATATATCCTGCAGGTGAAAGAGAGGTGAGCACATTCAAGTATGAATATACAGGAAAGGTTCGCCAAATCCTTGCAAAAGATGTCAGATTGGATAAATCATCATTTAATAATCCTAACTTTTCTCTTAGATTGACATTAGCATTTTGCAAGAGGGACTTTCAACAATTTGGATCCCGAGGGTCAAATTTCCCTAGGCTAATAGCAGTTTGGAGAAGCTACAGGAGGGATGACAATCAGGGCATGGTGGCCTACCTGTCCCAACCCGCCTTCAAATTTAGACTATTTGTGGGGTCCACTAAGGAGAGTGTCCTATTTTGGCATGTGGGTGTAAGTCACTTTGAAGATTTAAGGGCGTTAAGACCTTCATTTTAGCAATTAGACTCAGAAGGAAGCTTGACTATTAGGAGTCTGCCATTGACAATAACTCTAGCAAGATGGCATCCCGCGAGCGAAGATCCACCGAGCGAGACACGATATTCTAGAAGGCGATCAACTTAACCTTTTATCGATTAGGAACTTTGGGTCAGAGGGATCATAAAGTTGTCAGGTGATTATCATTTGGCATGGCGGATGTCTTACCACTGTCTGATGGGAGCAACCCACATTGTTGGGTCTGAAAGGAGATGGAGCTTCCATGTTTACTTTGCTTATCATTTGAAAGTTCAATGGACAAGGGGAGGTTGGGCTCTGGGAAGAAGATGGACAGAGGCCATTTTTCATTTAGAACAGCGGAGCATAGACGAAGTCCCGAGGATGGTGACCCAACAGGAGGGATCCGCTAAGGCTTGATCACTTAGTAATTTTCACATTTTTAATTCAAACCACCATGATGGAGTCAGGTCCTAGATGGAGGGATGTTGTTCATCAAAATTCATAAGAGACAACAATCTTACTGTGGCGGCCCACAAACAGAGGTTCACTAGGTGGGACCCAAAAAGGCGTTGACACTTGGTCATTTGGAAGGAAAATGGAGGTGGCCGGTGAAGGGAGACTCAAGGTCCGAGGGGTGGATGGACGGGCTGCAACAACCATTGGGGATGGCAGGTCATTGACAGAACCCTGCCAGTGGAAGTCCTCGAGGCAGGATCTGAAAAGGCCATGACTTGAGATTTCGCAGGAGTTTTAATCATCAACGAAACCCTGAGAATAGAATCCTACGGAGGCGGGCCTGGATGAGTCATTGGATTCCTCATTTCAGTTTGTGAGTTTTCTGATCAATTTTGGATTTCTAAGGGACAGGATCCTCCCATGATAGTGAACCCAAAAGGATCGTTTGCCACTTTGAGTTTAACTTTGGGTTTTTTTTTAATGAGCGATGGCAATGGAAGTTTGTAGGCCCAAAGGAGTCAAAATACTTGGTTCATGGATGGTGTCGGTGAGTCAAGGTTTCACGGTCATCACATTAGTTGATATGGAAGGTTTTTCAAGTTTTACGACATGAGATTTTTGCGCGTTGGCTTTTTTCTACCTAGTTCATAAGTTTTCTTCTTTCAAATTCATCATTTTTGCGAGAAATCAAAGAAAAACATGAAGCGGTGTGCGAGCGAAAAACTCACCTCAAGATTCTGATGAAGGAGGCAAAAAATCAACTAGAAAATGCATTGAATTAGCTATGAGACACATTGGGCTTGGAGGTGGGGCTAGACAATGGCTCTCTAACTCGTTCTGACCAAACTGGCGAATGAAAATGGAAATTCAGAGTCTACTATTTATAGACATTCCCTCATTAAATGTGCATCATAAATGCAGGTATGGTGGGTTGGTAAGTCGTTATTTGAAAATGGCAGCAGGAGCACTGGGACCCACTAGGCGGGTGGCAGTTGGCAGATGGCTGTTGGGTTGTTCAACGATAAATAGATGGTGACAGAGGCTCTGGGTTCTGATGGGCAGAAAGACACTAGAGGAAAGTTGCTTGAGATAGCCATGAGGCAACGAAGGCCCGAAAGGGGCAGCCCGATAGGGTGGACCTAATAGGCTCCAGGGACACCCACCCTAAAAAGCTAAGGAAAACAACTTGTGGGATCCTGCAAAGAAATAAAACTTTGAAAATTTGAGGGGGAAAAAACATGGCCAACTCGAGATGACTACCTAAATCTCACTGACCATTTTGAACACCAATCAAGGGGCACACAAAACGAGATGGAAACAAAAGTGACCCAGTGAGGTGAAGGAAAGAGAGGGTCCCCGTTCTGAATGGAGCTATGTGTTGAATTCACAACAAAAACCTCTCTAAGGTGCCTGAGGATGGAAGGATTGACATGCTTCCCCTAGCAATCTATCATGAAAAATCATCGATGTTGGTGGAGAAGACAGTACCAACGAATCTGGGCACATAAGAAAAATGCAAGATAATTCATCTAATAGAATCACTAACACCTGAAGAGAGAATAGAGCATATACAGTTTTACAAGGAAAGACAAGTCAAATTTGTGTGGTCCTATGTAGATATGTTGGTACTTGATCTAGATTTAGTAATGCATCACTTGTCTTTGCCACTGAGGGAAAAACCTGTTAAAAAAAAGCTCAAAAAAATGCACACACATGTCGCTCTATTGGTAGAAGTTGAATTGCAAAAGTTGCTAGCTGTGGGATTTATAAGACCTGTTGACTATGTTGATTGGATTTCAAATTTAGTACCAATTTCAAAACCTAATGGGGGTATTTGAGTTTGCAAATATTTTAGAGACTTAAACAAAGCTTGTCCTAAACATGATTTCCCACTTCTTAACATTGACATGATAGTGGATTTGACAGCAGGGCACAAAATTTTATCTAGATTAAAATTGCTCCTGAAGATCAAATTAAGACAACATTCACTTATCCTTAGGGAACCTTCTATTGGAATTTCATGCCCTTCAAGTTGAAGAACATCAGAGCCACATACCAACGTGCAATGATCACTATCTTTCATGACATGATGCATACCTATTTGGAAGACTATGTAGATGATTTGTTGGAAAAATACTACACTAGAGTTGGACATCTAGAGATCGTGGAAAAAAAAAGCACAATATTAGAACCATACAAGGTCCAGTTGAATCCAAATAAATGTGCCTTTGGGGTAACCTCTAGAAAACTCCTTGGACATATTGTCTCATCTAAAGGAATTGAAGTTGATCCCGCAAAAGTAAAGGCTATACTTGAAATTCCTCCACCTAAGAATATCAGTCAGTTGCAATCATTACAAGGAAAACTTCATTCTATCCATCATTTTATAGCAAAACCTGTAGATAAATGTCAACCATTTCAACACTTGTTACACAAGAATGTTCCATTCATATGGGATGACAAGTGTGAGCAAGCTTTTCAAAAAATCAAAGAATATCTGATGACACCACCGGTATTAGTACCCCCTACAAATGAAAAGCCTTTACTTCTGTATATATCCACAACCACCATAGCACTGGAGACACTTTTGGCATAACATGACTCTAAAGGAAAGGAATGTGTGATCTATTACATCAGTCGTACTCTAGTGGGATATGAGCTCAATTATATTCCTATTTAAAGAGAATGCCTTGTCATAGTTTTTGCCTCACAAAAGTTGTGACATTACATGCTTTCACACCAAACAAAGCTCATTACAAAAATTGATCCTCTTAAGTACCTCTTGAACAAAGTAGCACTCACAGGATGATTGGCTAAATGGGTTATGATTCTTAGCAAGTTTGATATTGAGTACGTAGAAAGAAAAGAAATCAAAAGACAAGCTATAGTATATCAACTCGTTGATGCTCCTATGACAGATAATCATCCTCTTATTATAGAGTTCCCTGATGAATTAATCTTCAACATGTAATCTAAACATCTTTGGACTTTATATTTCGATGTCTCCTTCACACAAGGTGGTTCTAGTGTTGGCATTCTCTTTGCCACACCGCAAGGGGATTGTATACCTAGAGCTTATAAGGTGCATTTTCCATCTACCAACAATATTACAAAATATGGGGCATTACATTTTAGGCTCTATATGGCTATACAATCAAAAATCCTAGAGTTGTGTGCTCTTGGTGACTCTCAGTTAGTGATCATACAAGTTAATGATGACTATAAGAAAAAAGACAAAAAATTGATGCCTTACAAAGAATGGTGGATGATTTCAAGGCCTATTTCACATCAATTTATTTTGATTAGACCCCCTGAGATAGTAACAGAGTTGTTGATGCAATGGAAACAATTGGTTCACTTGTGGAAATTCCAAGCAATGTCACCTACTATGAGTTCTTGGTCAAGCCTCTTTTGGAACCTTCTTACAATATATCACAAATTTGAAATGATTTTCCTTATTGTTGGGCCTAATTCTCAATGGTATGGGGATATTTATACCTATCTCTATGATAAAATCTTGCCATCAGACCTATCCAATAAATATCACAAAACCTTTATCCATCAAGCCTCTCGTTGCATAATCTTAGCCAATACCCTTTACTGCCAAGGTCTTGATGGTACTTTACTCAAATGTCTTGAGCATGATGAGGTCAAAACTAATTTATGATAAATACATAAAGGTATATGTGGGGCACATTCTAGTGGTCCTACTTTAGCCAAGAAACTCTTGTGTATGGGTTATTATTGGCCTACAATGGAAAAGGATGCTTATCAGTTTATAAAAAATGCAAGTAGTGTCAAAAACATGTAGATTTGATACATGCTCCCACATAAGAATTGTAGTCTCTTGCTACACCATGGCCCTTTTATCAGTGTGGAGTTGATCTCATGGGAAAGATTCATCCACCTTCATCCAATGTTCATAAGTTCATTCTCATTTCCACAGACTATTTCATGAAATGGATTGAAGATGTTCCCCTCACTCATATCACTGGAAAACAAATAGCCATTTTCATACTAAACTATATCATCTTCCATTATGGTGTTCCTTTATCTATTATCACAGATAATGGTCATCCGTTCAAAAATCAAGATTTCCATGAACTTTGTGAGAAATTCCATATACAACATCATTTTTCTACACCTTACTACCCTCAAGGTAATGACTAGGCTAAGGCCTCTAACAAGACCATTCTCAAAATTCTTAAAAATATGGTCAATGAAGCTAGTCAATATTGGCATGTTCAATTGAATCCTACCTTGTGGTCTTACTGCATGAGTGTCTACACTCCCATAGGTGCCACCTCATATGCCCTCATCTATGGATCTGAAGCCATGTTTCCCATTATGGTCGAGTTACCTTCTTTGCAGGTCTCCTTGCACAATCAAATTAGTGATGAAGACTATCAAGTTTCCCATTTGTAGGAATTGGAACTGTTGGATGAATGAAGACAAACTACTTTCAATCATCTCAGAGCATACCAACAACGAATGTGCTAAAGTTATAACCATAAAGTGAAACCATGCACATTTGAGATTGGGGATCTTGTCCTTCATGAAAATCCTCGCAATCAACAAGACAAAGAAAAGAAGGGTAAATTTGAGCCTAACAAGTTGGGTCCATATGTTATCACTATTGTGTATGGATTTGGGAATACCAGTTATCTTCTCTAGATGGTGAATTGCTTAGTGATCCCATCAACAATATGCACATTCATAGGTTTTATACTTGAGTGCTTCAAAAAGCACACTCTTTTAAAGTCTTGAAAAATTATTAAAAAAAAGGGAAAAAGTCTTTAAAAAAATACAAAAAAATGGAAAAAAGTCCTAAAAAAATACAAAAA
>VDFB02377676.1:0-10733 GCA_007258455.2 Sequoia sempervirens | reverse complement strand
TAGAATGAAAAACTAGGCTGGGGCCTCGGGTATTGAGGTTTCTGATACTGGGGTTAAGGGGTAGAAGCTTGCTGCTAGTGAGATGGAAGTTGTTGAAATTATGAACAATATGTAGTGGTGATGGTTGTTTTCCTTCTTTTTGGTTGTTTTTTGGTTGGTGGTTTGTTGACGTTGGGTTGATGGTTGTTTAATGTTGTTTCCTTTTTATATCAGCTGTTCTTTTTTGTAAAGGGTTCCGGGCCCCTTCAAACCCGGGTTTTACCTCTAATCAAAATAATTTTGCAGACTAAACATCATACAATAATTCAATTGGTTCAGAATGGTGGATCCAATAATTGCCTACTATGCAAAAGGCCAGCTCTCTGCCCTGATTGCTTATCCAAATGTGGCATATGATATCCTAAGTATCACCACATACTTTTAACAGTGTTTTCTTGAATTGTAGAGATGAATATTAATAGACTAGTATTTTTCTACATGTATTTATAAATGCAAATAATACAATTTCAGGTCCCAGTAGATATGGTTACAAATGCAATACTTGCAATAACGGCAAGGCATGCTGGAAAATCTGGCCTGGAGATTTATCAAAATAGATTCTTCTGTTGCAAATCCAATATTCATGGGAGAACTTTTTGGGATGTTCCATCAGTATTTTAAAGCCCATCCTTATGTTGATGTTAGGGGTAAACCAATAAAAGTATAGGATTCTCTCAAGCTATTTGGCAACATGGAAGATCTCTCTTCTCATGCTATAAACAGATCATTAAATGTAAGTTGCAATGGATATTTTTTATTTATTTATCATAATATAGAGGAATACTTTTAATATATTTTTAGATCAAGTTGTTGTGTAGGTTTTTCCTAAAAAATTATTTGTGTAGGTTTTTCCTAAAAAAGTATTTCTACAGTTGTTGTTTATGATCTCAGTTGACATGAGTTTCTCACAATTCATGCAATATTAAAAATATTTCTTTAATACATCATTATGTCTCATATATCGGTATTAAAAATCTTTCGAACTATAATAAAAATACAGAAAGAACACTTCAACAGAGACCTATAATTAAAATACACACATAATACTTCAACATAGACCTATCATTAAAATTCTGAAATTTCACAAAACATGGGTATATGGGCATCTGCCATCTGCATGAAATTTTGAAATTTCAACAGACACCTACAATTAGAATACTGAAATTTTACAAAACATGGCTATATGGGCATGTGGGCATCTGCATGAAATTTTGAGGCTTAACCTATATTGGGACCTCTAACAACCTTGTTGGTTTCAGAATTGACATAAATTCTAACTCGATTTCGTCTGTAATCACAGTTGACGAAGGAGCCCTCTGGAACAATTGTTGCGGTCACACTTGGATTTTGTTGCTGCACCATCGCCTTTGCATGTTCTGCGTCTGCTCCCACCAGCTCTGGCCAGCTTGTTTTGCCTGCAACTGCACTCCTTATTTTAATACCCAAAGCAAACAGTAACAAGAGGATCATGCATAGCTTCTTAGAAAGAAAAAGAAAACAGACTGATTTGTTATTTCTTGAATTACCAGATGTAGTAGCTCCCATCCTTTGATTGCAACTGAGATCAATATGAATATGAAGATGGAAAATCTTAAAGGGTTTCAAGGATATTTAAGGAGAGAAGATGACAGGCTGTTTAAGGTTACAGTTGGAAGGAAGCATCGCCATAACTTCCTATACATGGTCAATTTTGGATGCTCTGTTTTGACTTGGCATGGATGCTGCCGGCCTGTAATCCATCCTTTTATTGTCGCCAAGCAGATGAAAATGCCCTTTTTGTCTCTCTTTCTTGGATGAATTAACCAAGTAGAATATAAAAAAATAGATTGTTTTTAATAAAGTCTTCTTTTAAAATCATATTTTGTCATTTGTAATTTAATTAAATGGAATTTTTTTTTTGGAAGGTAAGCCAAAATATCAGGAAGGGAAAATAAGAAAATGTCTTTTGAACATTTCAAACATTTACAATGGTGAAAATTGTATACTCATATTCATTCTTCTTATTTTTTGGGTTTATTTTGATTAAGATGTTTCAAATGTAATAACAAATTTATGAGTAGCATATTTTTTACAAGAATTTGGGTGATGACATCATGGATTACATTGACACATATCATCCTAGGTCAATTGAATGCATGCTTGCTATTTTTAATCTTTTCTTGAGAACCATAAAATTAGTTCATTAGAGGTCTAACTAAAGATAATGTGACTGTCACTATTCATAAATTTTCCAAAGGTGTTTCTAACACTACCAATCCTTGTATAGGTTTAGATATCAAAAGATTGAATAACTTTCAATAGTCAATAATTTGTGAATTTTGTTTTTTGGATTAGAAGTTCAATCCTATGCATCAGGTATAGGTGAACCATAGTGAAGTTGTCAATCTGTAGATTTCAAAACATCTATTTAAACATGCTCTAAAAATCCAATATTGTGGTGAATTAGTTCCAAACATCTTTAGCTTCAATTCTCGACCTTTGGAATTCAACTAAGTATTATATTTAAATATATTTTAATTTTACAAAAAATATTTTATTTACCAATTCAAGCTCAAAAACCCTTAGATGATAGTTTGATCATTGTTTAATCATATATCCTAGGTAAACTACATTGGAAGCATATATTTCTCTTATGTTATTGGTGATTTCAACTTTCTTACATGACCTAAGGTTTCATCTTGGGATTCTCTTTCTTTCATTAGGATTTTTAGATCCATTTTTTATTGCCTCCTCTTATTTTCAAATATTGTTAGGGTTTGGATTCTTTTGATTTGTGCATCATAGCTATACCTTTTTTAGGTTTTTGTCCTTTCTTATGTATCTTATTTTCATGAACCCTACCCACCCTTATTTTTATGTCTTGGGTTTTATTTTTTGAGTTGTTTTCAATTTTAAGCACTTCTTAATTTTTTGATGATTAAATTGGATCTTTACCTTCATTTTCTACCAATTAGTTTTTACTTGACATTGTGATTTATTTGCATGCCAAGATATTATTCTCAACTTGACATCCTCTTATGTGAAAGGTCTTTCTTGAATCCTCAAGTGGCTCAATCTACTAAAAATTCCATTCATAACTGTGTTTTAACAAGTACTGTTATCATTCTCATTATTTAAAATGATCTTAAAGATTATGATCATGAAACACATTTAGAAAAATAATATTTTTTACATGATCTTGCTAGTTTAGTTGAAGTAGGTAGCCCTAAAAATTTGGTACAATAATTTCATGATTTATTTCTTACAATACTATTTGAGTGGGAAGTACTTCAAAAAATGCGTTGCTAACATTACTTCTATTTCTTTGAATGAAGTATCATTTTCAAAGCCACCAATAATTTTATTTCCAAATATGTCATACCTCTAAATTTAACTCATCTTAACATACCTATATCACATATGGAGATTTTTGCATCTACATCTCCCTCCTATCCTACTAATGTGCTTCATACATACCTTCCATCCTTTCTTGAATAGTATTATGGCTACATGTATGCTCCTATTATTACTTCTAATATTTCCATCTTCGTTGCTAGTGTTTCACTTATATTGCAATCCCTACATCCACCTTCACCATCCTTACTTCTAGTGCTTGATTCATTCCTATTTTTTTACTTATCAAATCTAACTCATTGCTAATATGAATGACTCAAATGGTAGGAACATATGTAGTTCAAATTAATTGAATAATTGGTAGACAAGTTATTTACAAGGTAACAATAGGTGCAATGGTGGGGGATCTAATGAACCACCCTTTTTAGGAGGAAGGAGTGTTGTATGAATAAGATAGATATATGGTTGAGGTGATCTAATGGTTGTACAAGTTTTTTTTGGTGCATAATTGAATTTTTGATAAAGATTGTTAAGGTTTTGTTTGACTAATTTGAAGAGAGCATTAATATGAATAATGTATTGCTTTAATAAATTTTTTAAATGATCTATCTCAGTGAACTATAATAAATTATTTGTATCTTCAATTTATTGTATGTCTTGACCTTTCTCTTCTACTTTGATAGTTGGAGAAGCGAATGAACTCTCCCTTAGCTCTCTCAAGGTAGCTTCCACCAATCCTCACTTACACTTAGACCCTAAATTTGGTACACTAAATATGACTAAACATAAAAAAATGATATGAAACCATTTATATGATTTGATTTCTTTTTTTGGTCACTTGTTTGTGTATTAAGAAGTTCAATTTGAATTTTTGATCATTTAATTTGAAATGTTTGATTTTACAAATTTTGTTTGTGATTGGGTGTGTTATGTTTACAAATAAATTGTTTAAAAATTTGGCTTTATTTGGAATGTTTAAATTTTTAAATGTAGATGTTTGAACTAGGTTTGGATCTTGTGCTTCACTCAAGTGAAAGGTCTCTATTGTTTACCTCCTCATTTTTTAGTGTGTTATTTTTGTTTATGTTTTAAAATGCATTTGAATATTTATAAAAAAATTCTTCAAAGTATACTAATTTCTAATATAAACAAAAGAACTAAACTAACTTTTTGTATGTGTTTTTGTATATTTTTAATGCTCAAATAAAGTAAATACAACTATTGAAAAGCATTGAAATAACGATGAAAGCAAACAACAATTTTTCTTTTCTTTTTGTTCAATATGGTTGTAATCTATTCTAACTTTGGAAATGAATTCTAATATCAAAATAAGTGAAATGAGTTTTCCCTATTTGTATTAAATAAAATTTAAGTGGAAATCATGAAGGTAAAAATAATAAATTAATTAAAAAGTAATCAATTTTATTTTCTTTCTTACCATTTTTCAAATCATAGTTGACATTTATGCAAATTAAAATGAAATATAATAATTGTCATTTTTTGTTGCAATGGTAATGGGAGAGAAGTTTTATTTTTCTTTGTTTCTCATTACTTTGTTTGAAAAAAATTAATGATTTGTTAGTTTTGTTTATGTGTTTCGAGGTTTCGAAGGAAATGATGGTGATGTTTTGAGTTCACTAGTTGTAAGAAGATAAGATACTTTAACAAATTAAAATTATCCTATAACAAATCCAAATTTGGTACAAAATGTAACACATTTAGAGAAACAAAAAAACTAATTTAATATGATCTACTGTCAAAAGAAAAATAGTCTAAACAAAAATGAAATACTAGAATCCTCACACTTGAGACACTATAAATAATTCAAAATATGAGATGAGTTGATTGGGGTAGTTTTTTCCCTCAAGGATCGCAACCATTTCTTCATTTATTCTTCTTCCAAATAAGGTTATTCCTTCTAATGGTGAAAGAGCTCATGAAAACAATTCGATATCAAAAGAAAAATAAAGGTATTGCTGAAAAATCTTGCTAGGACTTGTTTTGATCAATGGCGTTGAAGCTATGATTGTATAAGGTGCCTTGAGTCTATGATGAATTGATATATTGTACCAAAGGTTCTATAGAAATCTATAGATAACCTTAAAATAATAGTGCACCTCTCATTTGATAAATCTATAGATAACCTTAAAATAATAGTGCACGTCTCATTTGATAGTAAATAAAAAGAATGAAACATATTATAGTTTTAAAAAAGGCAAGTATGTTTTCTTGTAGGGCTAGGAGTTCCAAAGGATAAGACTTCAAAAATGTCAAATAAATATTTATTAATATAATTTGATCTATATTTAAAGATGACGAGTGAAGTTTGAGCATGTTGGATACACTCTACTAAGAATAGTACTAGAGTTCAAAGACCAAATTCATACAAAAATGATACATGCAATAAAATAATAGGCACAAAAATAACATGCACATTCACCAATTTTACTAGAAATGAATTTGCTGGGTTAGGTTAAAGTTTAAGGGGTTCAAGGTTACTACAGTCATGGTTCTAATGGAATTTGTGTTCCTATTATGAGCGCCTTATATTGGACACATGATAGGCTTTATTTGGTCATCGAGTCCTTTTGGTTTCTTTATTGCATGACAAGGCCCCTTATCTCATGTCTCCTCTACCAAGAAGTCTTTCTAATCCTTGATAGTGGTGAAGAACAATAATGGAGGCTCTTCCCTAGGTAAGGCTAGTCAGTCATGGGAAATAATTTTTAAGTCACCTAGTGGTGGTATATGTGCCTCTTGTCCTAACAAGGATAAAGGTGGAATGTCTCTAGTGCTTGTTGATACTTTAAAAGATTCAAAATTTAGTGTGATTTCAATCAATATTCCTTTTGAGGCAGTTAAAAGAGTGGAAGAAAAGTTAGAGAACTCTCTATATGGAAAGTTCCAAGGTTGGAGAACAAATGTTTGATGTAGTGAGACCTTGGATGGTGAAAAAACTATTGTCAAAACTTTAGTTGGATATTTCTACTATGTCTAAGGGTTTTTCTTATTTTCCTTTTCCTATGTTGACTATCCAAAAAAACATTTGGTCAAAGGTCTATGATAAATTCAAGTTGTTTTTAGGAATTTTTTCCTAGGTTTTGACCCTTGAAATGAGAATATTAATATTTCCTTGCTCTGGATTCAACTTCTAAATCTTTGAATGACGCTTTAAGAAAAAGAAATGTTCAAAGACATTGTTACCTCCGTCAACTAGTTGGTTACAATAAATCATGTTAATATTCATACATTTTCCTCACCTTATGTTTAATGTTGCATAAGTTACCTACCAAATGTCTTAGGTGCCAATAAGGAAGTGAAACCAGACAAGTTTTACAATTCTTAACACCAAAAATGGGAGAAGTTTAGGCTTTGTCTCCATCCTCATAGTATGTAGAGTTAGAGTTTTCTGTGATATGGGTAAAAGAAAATTGTCTACTTTTGGCGTAAGATCCTCGGATGGTCTTTTATAGAAGAAGGAGCCACTTTACTAAAATTCAGAAGAGAGATTGGGCACGTTGCAGGGGAGTTGAAAGAGTCTCCATGAAAGCTGGGACAAGGAGAATATATAGCTGCTAATAAGGAGGAACGTTGCTTTGCATTGAAGAAGTTCTAGGACCCTATGATAGATCATACCCACTTGTGTTAAATCCTTCAAAGTGTAGTTTCAACACGACTTCACCCTATATTAACAGGTTTGTTATCCTTTTAGGTTTTTTCCAATAAACAATATAGAGTCTTTAAGGTTGAAACCTTGTCTTTTCAATTTATTTTTTTGACCCCTTGTAAAAGATTCCATGGTATATGTAAGGAAATGTTGAATAAGAATACCCTGTGATAGTCATTTTAAAGGTTTAGTGTCACCTTGAATAGATATGTAGTGATTGATAGGGTTTCTAAAGTTATTCTGTGTGCAAGAGCTTTTTGTAACAAGTAATAGTAAAATGCATTCTCTTTTCTTGTACTTTTCTGTAAAGAATCAAGTGATGAATGAGGTACGCAAGGTCATGGTAGATGGAAAGCAACCTATTAGAGAACATGATAATAATCGCATAGAGATCTTCTTCAATTTTGTGCAGTGCATGAAGATTTCTAAAAATCCCTATGAGCTCCATGAGCAATGAGACAGTGAAGAGAAAGAAAAAAAGTCTGAGTATGCAGTGAACAAAGTGCAGGGAAACAAAGAGTTCATGATAGGGGGTGACTTTTATAGAGGGTAGTCCACAAGGGTTCACTGTGACAATCAAAGGACAGATCTTAAAAGGCAACATAACCCTATAGTGGTGAGCAGGTCTAGGCAAAATAAATTTCACAGATCAAGATGGATTCCTTCATGACAGTGGATAAAAGACAAGGGTTCAATGCGTAGTGGGGAAGAGTTTGCAGTGAGAAGCTTGCATGGGATTGGCAGGGATTCTTCTAATGACCATGGGTTTACTGTAAACATTCAAACTCTAGCTAGGATTTGGGGACATTAGCATGCATGACATCCATTGCAGGTTCCTATGGTTACATTGCTCCATAATATACATGCATGCTGAAAGTAGAGGAAAAGAGTGGTGTCTACAGCTTTGGAGTAGTGTTGCTAGAGCTAATTATAGGAAGAAGGCCAGTAGGCGAGATTCGAGATGATGTTGATATTGTTCAATTACAATGGGTCATTGAAATGAATAAATCAGAAAGGAAGGAGTTGTCAACATATTGGATCAATGGCTATGCACTATAACCGTACACGAGGTCATACATGTTTTCACTGTGGCAATGGATTGTGTTGAAGAGCAGAGTGTGGAGAAGCCTACCATGAGAGAGGTAGTTCAGATGCTCACTGACCCTTAAAAGATTAAAACTTGTGAGAATTTTGTACCTGATCCAAGGAGTCAGATGGTGCTGAAAACCTTCATGATCTTCTTTCCATATGAATTCATATTTTCAATTTGGTTGAGTTGTTACTTACAAGCACGATACATATAAAACAAATTAACCGTGGCTGCTTCGACATTTACTTTTGGAGGGCATTTACCTGACTCTAAAATATTTGTGGGTTTTTGAGAAATTATTTCAAAGATGGCTTGAAATTGTTTCACATTTAATGATGAGATGTAGCACTTGTTTCCACTCATCTGCATGCATGTTTTATCACCTGATATTCTTGTCAAGGGAATATCACGGAAGACCTTTCCACAATAGAAATGAGACTAGAAGTTGACAGTGACAGGTCAAATATTTTAAAGGGTAGATCTCAGATTATGGTTGACAATGCTATGAAGAGTGAGTGATAAGAGGATACGGAGATGAAGTGTGACAGGTCAAATATTTTAAAGGGTAGATCTCAGATTATGGTTGACAATGCTATGAAGAGTGAGTGATAAGAGGATATAGAGATGAAGTGTTCAAGGTAACTCATCATATGACAGTCCTCCCTAATACAGTATGCATAAGGATAGTAATCAAGAAATTGTATCATGTTTAGTGGAGGAAAGGATAGTGACACAAAAACTGTCACAAAGTGCAAGGACAATGGGAATAAGAAGAGGCATGACAGTGGTTTCAAGTCAGTACAAAGTCAAATTCACAATGCAACGACATGAAAACATAAGGGTTTTAAAATGCCACACACATTAGGACATTCCTTTTGTTACACCATTTTGAAGAAAAGGTAAGGATTTATATTTGTCAAACGTGAGAGGAAAGACAATAGTCAAAGACCAACATCACTATCAAGTGGAATAGTAGAGGACATCTAGATAATGAATTGTAAGAATTGTTGCCTTGGACAAGAATTATCTTTATGGAAAATCTTCCCAAAGTACCATCCAAGTACTATCTCCCCTCTCATTCATCTTCGTTGTGCAATCACATGAGTTGAGGGATCATATTTAATCTCTACCATTGATCTTCATCTTCTGATCTCAACCTTCCATTTCTTTCCATCCCAAAATCTATATATCATTTCAACACTTAGCCATTTTTATTACTCATATTTGCAAGAAAGTGTCATTATACTGCTGAATTTTGAGTGAGCACAAATCAAACCAATCACATGGTTAAATCACACACAATAAGAAGTTTAACATAGTCTATTTTTGTTGAGTTCTATGTTTGTTTTGATTTCCTTTGCCTAATCCGAATGTTTGTTGGGTTTTCTGTTTGTTTGGTTTTCGTTGCTATTATCATTCACATTGAGCACATTCCTGCACACAAAAGCAATATGCTTTGAAGGTGTGAAAGATTAGTGCAATGATTTAGAGAATTGTGTCTTACTTTATTGATGTGTTACAAATTCACTCACACACATTGTCAAATGGATCATGAATCAAATAAGTCATGAATTGCTGTTCTTGACATACCATATTCTCATAGATACTTTGATAATTCTTTTACACTTGAGTGAAATGTTGCATTTATTAAATTTTTTGTAATTACAAAATTATCACCAATCATCACAAAAAGTACAGTATATTAGAATATTTTCATAGTAACTCAACAATCTTATAAAATTTAATTGAAATGTTAAAATGCATCATTAAATCTCATAAATTTTTATAAGAAAATAGCATACATATATAAGTACTATACATTTGAATATTATCACAATAACTGTGGAATCTTATAAAACTTAATTGAAATGTTCAAAAACATCATTGTGTCTCATAAATTGTTAATTAATTAATTCACACACACAGACAAAAGATCTATTTAAATACATCATTATGTCTCATAAGTCGATATAAAAAATCTTACACACAAAGAATACTTCAACAGAGACCTATAATTAAAGTATAGAAAGAATACTTCAACAGAGAACTATAATTAAAATACAGACATAATACTTCAACAGAGACCTATAATTAAAATACAGACATAATGCTTCAACAGAGACCTATAATTAACCTACTGAAATTTTACAGAACATGGGTATATGGGCATCTGCGCATCTGCATGAAATTTTGAAATTTCAATAGAGACCTACAATTAAAGGGCTGAAATTTTACAAAACATGGATATATGGGCATCTGGGCATTGCATGAAACTTTGAGGCTTAACCTATTTTGGGACCTGTAACAACCTTGTTGGTTTCGGAGTTGACATAAATTCTAACTCGATTTGGTCTGTAATCACAGGTGACGAAGGAGCCCTCTGGAACAATTGTTGGGGTCACACCTGGATTTTGTTGCTTCACCATCGCCTTTGCATGTTCTGCATCTGCTCCCACCAGCTCTGGCCAACTTGTTTTTCCTGCAACTGAACTCCTCATTTCAATATCCAAAGCAAACAATAACAAGAGGATCATGTATAGCTTCTTGGAAAGAAAAAGAAAACAGACTGATTTCTTATTTTTTTGAATTACCAGAAGTAGTAGC
>VDFB02377675.1:0-14422 GCA_007258455.2 Sequoia sempervirens | reverse complement strand
GGGAGAGAGAGGAGTAGCCCAGACAGGAGGGAGAGGGTGAGGAGAGATAGGAGGAGGAGGTGGATGTGGGGAGATAGGAGGAGGAGGTGGATGTGGGAGGACAGGAGGGGGAGGTGGATGTGAGGGGACAAGAGGGAGAGGTGGATGTGAGGGGACAGGAGGCAGAGGCAGAGGTGGCATGACAAGAGGAGGAGGTGGGAGGACAGGAGGGGGAGGCGGAGGTGGTAGGATAGGAGGAGGAGGTGGAGGTGGTAGGACAGGAGGAGGAGGTGGGAGGACAGGAGGGGGAGGCGGAGGTGGTAGAGGATGTGGCTGATGATGACGATGAGGAGGATGATACTATGGATGAGGCCGAGAGACTCCTCAGATGGCAGATGGTGGAGGGAGAGGAGGAGATACCGTCCACCTCAGGATTTCCCCAGGATGCGACGACAAATCAGAGGGTGGCTGACCTACAGTAGAGACTGGATGAGAGCACGACACAGGTCAGTGCACTACAGGCAGAGCTAGAGGTAGTCCGGGTAGAGCGAGATCAGGTAGTGATCCGCCAGCAGAACTCAGCTTAGTGGTGCACAAAGTTCGTACCTTTATGCACAGGGCCCATAGGGGATATGGCTCGCGAGCTAGCCAGGGTGAGCATGAGATTGGGGCAGTATAGGACACTATATGAGCAGGCAATGCCACCGAAGCAATGGGATCCTACTTTGTCTCGGTCACAAACGATGACAAGTAGTGGCCACAGATCAGGCAGTGCCAGTGGTAGCAAGAGTCATACCAGTGTCGGAGGGTCTACCTCGATAGGTCATACCACTCACACAGGCACACCCCTGGTCACCATTCAGGTCATAGTCATGGGTTGACTAGTTCAGTACAGAGGTCAGTATAGGGACAGCCGCCAGTGATAGATCCATCTACCTCTCAAAGTCCGGCAGGAGTGACATCACAGATGTTTGTTACCGTGGAGATGACACCTTCATTCTTAGTTCCACCGATATCACAGACAGAGGCCGCTATAGGACCACCTATTGTTTCAGTGCCAGTGCCAGAGTTGTAGCCACCACATTCGTCACCATGAGGGGATGATGAGAGTCTACCCTAGGGGCATTTTTTTATTATGACACACTTTGTATAGATTATTGAGCCTGCGAGCTCCATTTTTGGGATATCTATTGACTCTATCCTCTGACATTGTACATTTTTGAGATGATAGTATATGATGATGCAGTTTTGATGCGGCCTACATGTGTTATGTAATGTTCTTTGATTTAATGCATTATGATATGTATGATGTATGATGTTGATTTATGATGCCATGTATGTCCTATGATGTATACTTATGATTATGATGCCATGATAATGTAGTGTTAACTTATATGAGATGAGAATGATAATGATGTGCATAATGTGTTTAGTAAAAGATGCAATGTTGATGATTATGTTAATGCAATGTTTGTGATTATGTATATGATTTAATGCTATGGATGATGTATGTATGGACCTAATGCAATGTTTATATGATCATGTATGCACTTATGTTTTTGGATGTCCCAAGATATCATCATGAGATGGATGAGAGAAGATGACGAGACTGATGAGAGAAGATGATCAGACCAAAGAGGAGAAGATACGAGACTGACGGAGATGCATGTTAATTCCTAGACCAAATCCTTCAACGCTTTACTATAGGACTTTTAATATTTATTGCTCTTAATCATCATTGGGCAGACTGTTGTAATGGCCAACAAACACCAGGATATGACATAGATCAAGGTGTGCAAGGTTGTACCATTACATAAGACAAACAGTCACAGACAAGGATGACCATGACTCATACTAAGAGCATGACTGCCCCAGTCTTTTTGTCATAGTCAACCACAAGCAGAAAAAGACAAGGACAAATCATGAAACGTCATTGCTTCTCCAAATCCTATTTCTAGGACATCCTTGAGAAACTCGCGGCATGATTTTTGAAATACAAAAATAGAGCCCTTACCATGATATGTCATTGTTTTTCTAAATCCCCGAATCAGGACCTCACTGAGAAACTAGTAGTCATGCATGTGAATCGTCATGATACGTTGCTGCTTCTCTAAATCCTGCTTAGTGGGATCTCGCTGAAAAACTAATAACATGATAAAAACCAAAAGATAGTTGTCAAGTGTTCGCCAAGTGCGTCTGAATATCCATTGTTCTGATGTTAAGATGTCTAGTTTAATAATGTCGAGATGTCGAAATGTTTAAAGTTTTGATGATCTTGAAAAATGTCGAGAATTGGTGAATTCAGGAAGGACACATCCTGAATAATGCCGATGTCGAGAGGATTTGATCCCTAGTAGTCGTAAGGGGTCCCTCGAAATGATGACGATTCCTAGGAAGGACACATCCTAAGGCATAGATGACAGAGTTGGTTCTTCAGAAGGACACATATGAAGAATACTGATGTCACGAAGAGTGATCTTTAGATTTCAAGAGGATCACTCAAAATGTCGAATGACAATGACGATGCCTAGGAAGGACACATCCTAAGGCATAAATGATAGAGGTTATCATTCAGAAGGACACATCTGAAGGTTAACCAAAATTTGACAGTTTGACAGGTTATCATGATTTGACTTGCTTTGACTGAGTTTGACTTGTGTTTATCCTGATGTCGCTATTGTCATAATAATATGTGCCGATGAGTTTTGTCATGTTGCGGTAAATGATTGCTAGAATTTGCTTGATGAGTTTTGTTCATTTGGGAAAGATTTGCGTTGACCTGAAGACTTTTTGACGTGTGTGCCAGTGTGATGCCATGAACCCTAATGGACTGACCTAGTGCGGCCTCGAGGGCTCATCAATAGATGGCCTTGCCTATGTCATACACTTAGAGACCTCGTAGTTCGACACAACCAATGACTTTGTCTTGATGACCAAGGATTGCGTCATGATTTTATTTTGACAAACCTAAAAGGACTGACCTAATGTCTCGGGGACTCAAATGTGAGTCTTTCCTACATAGCAAGTGCGCAGAGACAACATAGTTCGGACAAATGACAAAGACTGACTGACATGACTGACTTTGACAAGAGATGACATGCATTTGCATTCTTCGAGCAGTCTGATGTTTTGTTTGTGGTTTTCTTCAGGACGTTTTGTGATTTTTAGGTTTTTTTTAGGACTTTTTGTGATGTTTTTGTCTTTTTTTATGGACCTTTTGCCAATGTTTTTGTCTTTTTTTCAGGACTTTTTGCCAATGTTTTTGTCTTTTTTTAGGACTTTTTGCCAATTTTTTTGAGATCATATGTGACATCCACTACAGTTTGCATGATAAACATTTTTCCGCCAGTCAAGTCCAAGACTTAGCCATTTGTAAGGAATATGGACGGGATGCTGCTGGTTTACTAGATGGACAGTCGTTAGGACTTAATGTCAATCGTTTATCCACTATGACAGGTAGGGTAGGATGTGGTGGTGATTTACGTAATAATGGAAAAAATACCTTTCATTCTAGACCAAGTTAGACAAAATGACAATAGATGGCAGAGCAATAATTGATTATGCACGACGCTTGTTTGTCAGGTTTTCACCACGGTACTTGTCCAAAGCGCTTGTTTGCCAGGTTTTCACTATTGAACGAATCATTTTTGTCTTTACTATTTTCATGATTTCTTGACTTTTTTGGTGTCACCAAGACGCCTGTTTGCCAGGTTTTCATCAGGGTGATGATTTTTTATCATTTTTCAAAAAAAAAATTGTATTTTATGGTTTTCAACTCAATCCTCTAATGCTATGCGTAGAACCTTTAGAGATGTAAACTATTAATAGGCTCTGTCAATTGTTTTCCATCTAGAGTTTCCAACTGATAGGCTCCAGAGCCAAAAGAAGATATGATAATATAGGGACCCAGCCAGTTTGGTTCAAATCTTCCTGGCTTTTCTCTGTTAGCTTAGTTCTTGGGGTTCTGCATGAGAACTAGGTCGCCAATGTCAAAGTTTCTTACTATAACCTTTTTATTGTAGCTGCAACAAAGATGATTCTGATATGCTTGGATATGATTCAATGAATTTTTTCTTCTTTCTTCCAGCATTTCCAGCTCATGCAAGCGTGATTGTCGATACTCCTCTTCATTAGTTAAACCCTTCAGGGAGACCCGTAGCGAAGGAATTTTGACCTCAATGGGCAAGATGGCCTCAGCGCCAGAGACTAGGGCAAATGGGGTGGATCCTGTAGGAATACGAATGCTAGTCTGGTAAGCCCACAGAGCAGGGTTGAGTTGTATGTGCCAGTCGCGGCCAGCGTCATTGACAGTCTTTTTTAAAATTTTGACAATGGTTTTATTTGATGCCTCAGCTTGGTCGTTTCCTTGTGGGTAGTATGGAGATGAAAAATGGTGTTGAATGTGAAATCTATCACATAACTCATGTACATCTTGGTTTTTAAATGGACATCTGTTGTCAGTGATGATGGATTGCGGGAGGCCATACCGACAAATGATGTAGTTAAGGATAAACTTGGATATTTGTTTGCCGGTAATATATGTCAATGGGATGGCTTCAATCCACTTTATGAAATACTCAGTGGCGATAATAATGAATTTATGGCCATTGGATGAGGTTGGATGAATCTTACCCATGAGGTCGAGTCCCCATTGAGTGAAGGGCCAAGGAGAAGTGATCGGTCAAGGTTCCTGTGCTGGCGCATGGACCAAATCACTATGGATCTGACATTTGCGACAAGTTCTGACATATTCAATTGCATCCTTTTCCATTTTCGGCCAATAATACCCAAGTCTCGTTACTTTCTTAGCTAGATTAGGACCACTCGAATGAGACCCGCATATACCATCGTGCACTTCACGTAAGGTCGCACATGCTTCGTTAGTGTCAAGACATCTAAGGAGGGTATCGTCAAAACTACGGCAGTAAAGGGTGTCACTGACGATGGCATACTTTGCAGATTTTTGGATGAAGGCCTCCCTTTGGTTATTGGATAGGTTCAGTGGAAGGGTTTGAGATTTTAGGTAGTCATAAATATCCTGATGCTAGGGAGAGTTGGGACCAACAAGTTTGCAAACCATTTCTGATTCTGGGATGTCATATGCCGGTATCAAAAGTTGTTCTACTAAGAACTCAAATTGTGACACATTTTTAGGGATGCCTAAGAGAGAACCAATAGTAGCCATTGCATTAGCTGCCTTATTCTATGTCCTAGGGATTTGTTTAAAAGAAATCAATTGGAAGTATGTCAGGAAACTATCCACCATCCTCTTGTAGGGAAGCAACTTCTCATCCTTTGTTTCATAGTCATCATTCACTTGTTTGATAACAAGCTGGGAATCCCCAAATACAAGCAACGTCTGAATTTTCCATTTAATTGCCATCTTGAGACCTGTGATTAGTGCTTCATATTCGGCAATGTTATTTGTACAAGGGAAGGTGATCCGGTATGACTTAGGGATTGAATCCCCTTGTGGTGTGATAAACAAGATTTCGGCGCTTGAGCCATGACCAGTATGAGATCCATCAAAATATAGCTTCCATGGTACCGTCGGTTCCACATGAAAAATGGACTCATCAAAAAAAATCAGTTACTAGTGGATGAGTAACTTGAATCGGTGCATCTGTCAGTTGATCTGCTATTACCTATCCTTTTATTGCCTTATGCTTGACATATTGTATGTCATACTCGCTTAGTATCATGACCCATTTTTCCAACTGACCTGTTAATGCTGCTCGACTTAAGAGATATTTCAGTGGATCAATCTTGGTGACCAGCTGTGTCTGGTGACTGAGCATATAGTGTCTTAGTTTTTGGGATGCAAAGACAACAATGAGGCATGCACGTTCAATGTATGTGTAGTTCAACTCATACCCTATTAGTGTGTGGCTGATATAATAGATGGCTCTTTCTTTTCCTTCATGATCATTTTGTGCCAGTAATGCCCCCAGTGCTGAACTAGTAGTCGAGATGTATAGGATCAATGGCTTTCCATGAATGGGCGGCATGAGGACTGGTGTTGATAGCAGGTAATCTTTGATTTACTGAAAGGCCTCTTGACATTTATCTGTCCATACAAAGGGGATACCCTTGCGCAAAAAATACTAGAATGGGTGACACTTATCTGCCAATTGGGCTATGAAATGCTGAATAGATTGTACTCTGCTTTGCAGAGTTCTAAGTTCACTGATTCCTTTGGGTGGAGGCATGTCTATGATTGCTTTGACCTTTTTTGGATCAACCTCTATGCCTCTTCGGGAAACTATGTATCCCAATAGTTTACCTAATGTGACCCCGAAAACACACTTCTTAGGATTTAGCTAGACTTTTACTCTTCAAGTCTTTTGAAAATTGTGTCGAGTACCTTCAAATCTTTCCTGGTTGTTGATTTGGCCAATAGGTCATCTACATAATCTTCCATTATTTTGTGCATCATGTCATGGAAGATCGTGGTCATAGCCCTTTGATACGTGGCACCTGCATTTTTGAGACCAAATGGCATGACGTTTCAACAATATGTACCCCATGGGCAAGTGAATGCCATTTTGTGTTGGTCCTCAGGAGCAATGTGGATTTGATTATAGCCGGAGAAACCATCCATGAGTGATAGCATCTCATATCCTGCTGTAAGGTCCACTATGATGTCAATGTTTGGCAAAGGAAAGTCATCCTTTGGACATGCCTTATTTAGGTCTCAGAAGTCTGTACATACACGGATCAACCCATTTGGCTTTGTGACCGGGACCATATTATAAATCCATTCAGCGTAGTCAATGGACCGTATGAATCTGGCGTCTAGCAATTTCTTTAACTCGGCCTTGACCAATAGAGCAACTTGGGGATGCATTTTGTGCAACTTCTGCTTGACTGGTTTAGCATTAGGTAATAGTGGTAGATGGTGCAAAACCAGTTCTGGGTCCAATCTTGGCATGTCAACATAGGACCATGCAAAATTGATTTTCCATTCTGCAAAGAATTTATGAAATTCTGGTTTCTCTTCGTCAGTCAGTGACACAACAAATAGGACCATCTTGGGGTCTTCTGCAGTTGAAATGTTATCCTCTATTATGTCCTCAATAAGCATAGTCGATTTCCCCTGTTGCACGGGGAGAAAGTCTAGTCCTCCATCTTTGGGCGCCTCAGAGAGGTTTTCACCCGCAGATACGTCCTTTATTTTTACTATTTTATCGTCAAAAGGTGCCTTTCGATTTTTACCTAAAGACATTCCATTTTTTATTTTACTTTTATTTTTATGACTAGAGGACGGAGCAGTCTCGCCAAAGTATGCCATGCAGTCTAAATCAATGGTGAATCCTGATTTGTGGTCCCCATTGGGTATGCCTTCTCGTAATCCCATAAATTCAGTAATTGCCTCATCATTCTGAAATGTGTCTAAAACTGGCGGTCCTTGTTGGTCCTAATCGACTAGCTCAAGGTAAACTAAGGAAATGTCATCATCAATGCTGGTGAATTGGGGTGAGGATGCAGACATCATGTAGATGGATTCAGTGATGTTGTAGATGAGGTTATCATCATCCAACTCTACATCAGACTCTATCCAATATTCTCCTTCACTAGTGTCATATTCGTTGTCAAAATAAGGGGTGAAGGTTTTAGAGCCCTGGTTGTCAATGTCATCTGATACTTCAGATTGATTGGACTGCGAGGGTTCAGATGATGGGTGTTGTGTGTCATGGGAAGTGGTAATGGGACTTTGACTATTTGGTGCCTGTTCAATTTTGAATGTTTTCCAAAACCGTTGTTTAGAGGTCAGTTCCCCTGGTTTGACAAACAAATCATCAAGACAACAGTCACTTAGGAATCGTTCTAAGCCAAATTCCCACTCTTGGGAGTTAGTTTCAGTGAGGGTTTCCCTAGTAGTCTCGACACTTTTCGAAGCATGTACTCGCTCATTTGAAAGTCCAGAGGTACGTCGATCGTCATTGTCGGGTGATCCAAACCCTAATCCAAGATACTTCAGAATTTAAAAAGTTTCTATGGGTTCCCTTCAGCCAGTTTTATTTTTTCCTAGGCCACTAGTACCATCGTAGCCTTTAGCCTTCATGATGTCATAACCCTGGCCATATCTTTGAACTGGTAATGGGGGTAGTGCGACAGTATCCTTATAGATCCATCCTGTAATGTCAGCAAGGTCTTCATTACTCATATCTCCCCACTTGATAAAAACTATTTTCGGTGGCACTTTGAAAGTTTCCTGAGGTTCCATTCTAAAACCTGGCCGACCATATATCTTTGGAGACTGGGGTATTGTTGTTATGCTATATGCTGTATTTAGTTTGAACTCTCCGCAGCCGAGGTCCTGGATTTTGACAATGGATTCAGCCTTAGGGCTAGTGGAAGGTGGTGGTTTGGCGGAAGACGTAGATGGAGCGGATGTGGAAGATGATGTGAGTGTAGATGGGTCAATGTATTTGGATGACGAGGAGCCAAGTGCTTCTTGGTTAATAGGTACTCGGTTTTCGGAGATTCCCCTTAAGTTTGTACAATATTGGAAAGGGTCGAGATCTCCATATATGGTTATTTTTGTGCCATCAAATGGAAATTTTAGGCATTGGTGATATGTGGACGGAACAACTTTTAAGGTGTGCATCCATGGACGGCCAAGCAAGATGTTATATGGTAGTTCCAAATCCAGGACCTGGCAGGTTGTGTCCACAATGACTGGTCCCACTCTGATAGGGAGAGAGATAACGCCACATGAAGAGCGTTCCTCGTCATCGTATGCTTTGATCACTATACTTTTTGTTGGGTCTACACATGCATCAGAGAACCCTAGAGCCTTAACCAGTTTGAGGGAGCATATGTTCAATCCTGCTCCACCATCTACTAAAACCCGTCTAACTTTGTGCTTGAGGACAAAAGTTTCTATGTGAAATGCATCATTGTGGTTGGTTTTAGGTGATGAGTAGTCTTGATCCGAAAAGGTGACGTGGTGAGGCATAGTGAGATATCCCACCATGGTTTCAAATTGATTGACATCGATGTCCTTGGGGACCGACGACTCTAGCAGGGTTTTATCTAGGATCTCTTTGTGTACGAGAGAGATACAAAGCAGCTCGAGTATAGAGATTTGCGCAGGAGTCTTTCCTAACTAGTCCATGAGGTTGAACTGACTTTTGGGTTTCCATTACTGTGTGGTCGGGACAGGTTTTGGCTGTTTAGCAGATGGAGCAGGTTGTGACTGTTTAGCAGATGGGCCCGGTATGGTGATTTTGGCTTGTCTAGCGGGAGGTGGACCAGCTATAGTTACCTTGCCACTGCGAGTAGTAGCATTACATTGGGGTGCTCTCTTGACCGTAATGGTATTGATGTATTCATTGTTAGTTCAGACATTATTTATAATTGGTCCACTAGAATAATTGTACTTGGCTCGGGCGAAGTTAGCTTGATTCTGTGGACCTGAGGTGGAAGCATTATGAGAACCATGGTCCTGCAGTGGATTCTTATGGATAGTATGATATGAGTTGGAGGTGAATTTCAATCCACCTACTTCGATGGTGTGACTTTCGATAAGATCTTGTATTAGGTTTTTCAATTGTCGATAGTTAGAGGTTGTATACCCTTTTGCTCGATGGTATTCACAAAATGCATTATCATTCCACCATGCTAGTTTAAACTGTCCTAGGTCATATGTTTTTGGTTCTTGAATTATGATGACCCCATGCTGGAGGCATTTCCTAAGGACTTCTTCAATGGGTTCACCCAAAGGACTGTATGTGCGACCCCTAGGGAATTGTCTCATCTAACGGTATTGTCCCTGATTATTTTGACCCTTCTGATTGTTTGAAGAAATATTCGGAGGAGGTGTCAATGTCGTTGTTGGTTTGTTTTGTTGTTGAACCCCTTTTAGGGCCAATACAGGACCCATGATGTTTGCAGTTTTGGCGTCAACCACACCGTCATTTGTAATGTGCTTATTTTTAACCCAATATTTTTTTTTGTCGGCGGGTGGATTGACGTTTGTGTTTTTGGGACCATACCTCAGTTCTCCCTTTGCTATAAGGGCTTTCTTAATCTGGACCCCCTTTTCAACTAAGTCTATGAATTTTGTGCAACAATGTACTTGCAGTGCATATTTTAGGGGCCCCAGAAGTGTTTGGACAAACATGTTGACTTTTTCCCTTTCGGGGATGTCAATGTGACATCGACTAGTGAGACTTCTCCATTTTTGAAAGAATGGGATAAATGTCTCACCAACATCCTCTTGCGTGAGATTGCACAAGCTAGTGATAGAGGTATGCATGTCGATGTTGTACGCGTAATTTCTTATGAATTTTTGTTTAAGCTCATCCCATGTCCGGATATCCTTTTGGGTGGAAAACCATTCAAGGGCAGGACCCGCCAGACTTTTAGAAAAAAGTCTCATCAAATATGTTTGTTCATAGGCGATGTCCATACAATTGGTTGCAAATTCGCTAACATGTTCAATGGGGTTTGTCTTGCCTCGATATTTTGTGAAATTGGGTGACACATATCCTGGTGGAAATGGAGGCATGTATAAGCTCGTGTCAAATGGGTATACATTTAGATCATATGATATTTCTGATTTCTTGCCTGAAATGTACATGTTTTGGATAGTTTTCTCTACATCCATCAATCTTGTTAGGAGGGCGTCCACAGTAGGGTCATTTATGTTTCCGTACGTTGGATTTCTTGGTACACCATAGGTTCCTGTTTGTTGTGCGTGAATATTGGTCTATTGTGGCGATATGGATTGTTGTGACATGTATGACGTGTGTGGATTGATGTGTTGTTGGTATTGAAAGTTATGATTGGGTGCATGTTGATGAGTATGAACGTGGGATGAGTAGGCTGGGATGTGTCCTCTAGTCATGTGTGTCGTTATTTGGGGGATGTGATGACCATGAGTGTTGTGATGTGTTAATGATGTCGTGGGTTGTGTTACTTGGCTGCCTTGTGCGAATTGTTGAGTTTGCCTAAGAGGAATGTTTGTGTTTGCACCTTGGGAGCAATGACATTTGACTGTGTTGTCGTGTTAACATTTTGTTGTTGTCCTTGGATAAATATATGTCTTGTGGCTCCTCCCGAAGGATTTTGTGAAATACCACTGAGCAGATACATCGAAGTTGTGCTCATGGTAGTAGATGGAGCTGTCAAGGGGGAATTGTTGTGACTTGATGATGCCCCTGTGGAATTTACTGTCATGGTATTTATGGTGTTGGGGGTGTTTGGGATGTTAGAGGTGTTTGGGACATTGGGAGTGGCATGCACTGTCGTTGTAGTGTCAATGAAAGTATTGCTTGTAGTGTTTGGAAGTTGATCACTATGTGACACGTTATGTGCGTTGTTGATATTAGGGTCAGGAGGTGTCAAATTTAGCGTGTTAATGTCAAATCCTTGTAGTAACTTAGCTCCTTCACTCAAGAGTATGGCTAAGTATCTATCTCTGTCATGACGGACCATTGTTTCAATGAACCGATAGGCCTCTGGGTCTTGTGCTAGTGCCTCTAAATTTTCCTCAAGTAGTTGACCATTTTCATCTTTTTGCAAGAATGGTTCGAATGGACTGTTTGATGAGGATTGTGTTGTCATTGGAGGTTGATTGTCTGAATTGGAAAATGGATCGTAAAAGGTCCAGTTTGGGTCATGTGTAGGATTGTTGACAATGGAAGTGGGGTCTTGTCAAAATTTTTCCATTTGTCATTGTTTTTGGAGTCTAGTTTCCACCATAAATGAGATTGCTCAAATGGGAATGACAACTAATAATGATGGTATTATGCAAGATCTAAGTTCAAAATGATGACTAGGATGACTAATGTTTTTGGATTTTTGTGAATAGGATATGCTGTGTAGACTTATAATGCAATTTAAGACAAGGGTATCTAAGCACTTCTAAGCTCAAACTTTGTTTTCAATTTTGACTGCCAAAGGACTTTGTTTGAAAATGACAAGGTGACAAGGTCTAAATGACTAGTGAGTTTTCCTAACTAGACTTTTGAGTTGGAAAATCTCACGAAAGAGGACAATGACTAAAAAGGGATTTGATAACTTAGTCCAAGAGAGCCTAGTGTCGAAAGCAATGATGTTGCCGATTATGCTGAGATTTGTATAATCCTAAGTATGCAAATATGAACCTAGGGATAACCTAATGCCAAATGTATGCAACTAAAAGAATGGAGGATGAAACCTATGGTGACGAATGCAAACTAATTGATGAAACTTTGAGCAATTTCAGACTTGGTTTCTGACAGAATCTCCTTGAAAACAGTGTTTGACCAATGGTTGACAAGTTGAAGACCTCAGGTTTTGAATATGAAGTTTTAAATTTTGAAAGGCAAATGCGTTGTTTGAAGTTGTGAATGTGTCACAGTTTATCAAATGCAGTTTGTTTTTGCAATTGTGGCTTTTGGACTGTTAAATGTGACTTTGTTTAGCATATGTGGCTCTTTAGTGTTCAAATGCGTCGCGACGCTTATAGATGAAGTGTTATAAATGTCAGATGTGGTTTAACGGATCAGTTGTGGTGCAGAAAATCAATTGCGGTTCAATAGATGTGACATAGTTTAGTTTCAAAATGATTTTCTTATCGTTTTGATGGCAATTTTGATTTTTTTGATGCTAGATGTTTTGTTTTGAACTATGATAAAACCAGAAAGCACTTGACAAGCACAGTGTTTTGAATGTAACCAATCACACATTAGATAAGCACAATCCTAGGTTAGGCCAGGACAGTATTCGCTAGATTCCACGTGGGTTTCCCTAATCGCATATCTATAGTGTGTGAATTTAGAAGCTTGGTTGCACGGGCTCCCCCTTATAATGCACTCTCTTCTTAGGCCAACCAAACTTCCAACCCCCATGAAAATCCCATGGCAGATTGATCACCTCTACTACAAACTGTGAAAGTGTGGATGCCTTCACACCGACCAGTGTTGTGCTAGCAAATAGAGGGTTTTTGGCTAACTACACAAAGGTTTTTAGTTTTTGACCCCCGTTCGAGTGGCCATACATGGGGCAAGAGATTAATGACCATTAAGGTGGCACTCCAGCCTGAAGAGGTTAAGCTCAACAGGGTTTAAGGGAGTACAACTCCGTCCGTATGACACATCTGGACTAGCAATCTTAGGTTTTCCCTTAAGATTTACATTTATATACCGGTCAGGGGTAGCTTGGCCTTAGCTCCGTTGCCAGTTTGAGTCACGTTGGGGTGATGAAATCCCCAAGCAGGCCCAATTTCTAGAGTTGGTAACCGTTTCTCTTACACCCAAGATCGCTCGAAAGCACGAGGGGAGAGGATACTCCAATATACCAAGTCAGGGTAATAACAGATAAAAATGGGTCTAGTTTTCTGATCACAAGGTTTTCACCAAGTGAGAGCATACTCACCTACCATTTTGCAAACACAGTTAAGCAAAGTAGACATGAAAGTTCTTTTTATGTGCACCAAAATTAAATGTTTGCTAATATAATAAAAAGAACAAGCACAATGTTTGTTTTATTCTGTCTTCGACATTCAAATCTGCAGACAAAATATTAGTAGTTTCTTTATGAAATGATCTTCGACACACGAATAATAACCACCACACGCTGCAAACGAAGATTAGTAACAAAAAACCCTAGGCTAGCTAATATGTAGGAATGAAAAACCAGGAAAAAACCAGAAACCAGAAAACCCTAAAACCTGAAAAACTAGAATGTTAAAAATGACAAAAAATCTTTACCAGTCGAATGTGGCACAACAAAGCGGATGCGTCATTCAGGACTTTGAATGCTGCTGAATATGTCAAATACGTCTTTCCAGATCTCGATTGCGGCTTGTCAGAGCGATTACAGCTCTTCTATTGGCGGATGCGTCGCGACGCATCAAATGTGTCACGATGTTTTTTAAAAAATGGTTGCGTCGCTCCATACCCATACCTGCAAAATGACATAAAACACAAAAACCGTATGGAAATAACAGCAAATAACAGAGTCGTGTTCACGTCGGGTTCACCAAATGTATCAATGGAAAATTAGATTGTTAGCTTATTAAATAGTAAACATCAAAATCCAATGAAATAACAAAGCACAAAGGAAATAAACATGAAAATAAAAGGAACAATGTTACCAAAAATCTTCATCTTCCATGGTTCACCTTTGTTACACCTTCTAGTTTGCAGCAAACAAATGAGGCCCTCCAATTTCAAATGAGTAACCTATAATAATGTGAAAGTCCTATGCAAATGTTGAAGGATTTATAAATTATGCCTATGTCTATGACAATATGCTTAAAAATGAAATAACAACTATTAATGCCAAATGACTCTAATGCCTATGTTGAAAATGAAGTTGTCCAGATCCCAAAATTATGAGCAAAATTGTCTTTTATAGAAAACACAATTTTGAGTGGACAGACGAGATTGAATCTTAGGAAAGACCTAGAATGAGAGGTCCGGATTAAATCTGAGAATCCCTAATTAGG